>PVKH010002706.1:0-27049 GCA_004027955.1 Chaetophractus vellerosus
AAAATGGCCAAAAAAAAGGGCAAATAAAACATTGTTGCAAGGAAAGGTCTAGGTGCTATTTTTACTTTTTTTAAAAAGTGCTGCTTTCACCCCACAAGTGAGAAACTATCCGATATTTAGGACAAAACAGATCTCCAGTCCTTTAAACACTCCTACAGTTTCACTTTTCTAGAGAGCTTCTCCAGTCTGCATGTCCAGGCCTGACTTTTCTGCCAATTCCAAACCTTCTAACTTACTACTGAACATTTTTAACCTTTTTCTTTTTCTTTTTTTTCAAGCTCAATTCCATGGTACACATGCTCAAGCCCTCCCTCTACTCCCGAGCCTTGCTGTTCCATGCCTAGATCCACTTAGTAACCAAGTTCTATTCAGGTCCCCTTATCAATGCATTCTGATGGAATCCCATTGTCCCAGTTTGGGGCCCTAAATGTGTGGCTCCTGCATTAGCCCAGGCTTCTTCTGCTCATTCTTTCAATCTATCTTTAAATGCACTGCCTGTCACCAAGCTACTAGTTAAAGAAATAAAACTATTTTCATGATGTCCTAGTACAAAATGTAAAAAAAAACAAAATTTAACATGTTTTTAAAAGTTTGAGAAACACTGCAATAAGCATTTTCTTCTTACTGATTGTTAAAAATTAGCCTCATATACAAGGCCCTCCGGAACTGGATATAACCTGGATTTATTCCTTATTACTCCCCAACATACAGCATGGAAGTTGCCAAAGAAAGTAGTTGAACCGCTAACCTGGAACACGTCGTGAACGTTCTTCCTTTCTCTGCCTATACAAATCCTTCAAGGTTAACTCAATGTCTAGGCCATTTATTTAGAAATTGATTAGGTAGGCCACACTTTTGGGACATCTCTTTTGTTACTGTCTTGAGCTGGCATTTAAATATTTCATTATTTTACTTTCTAAATGTTTATTTTCAATCCTTTGAGTAGTTTACAAACTCACTAAATTTATACTGTTTGGGGGTCTGTAGTTTGGGATTATCTGTAATACAATATATTTGTGTATATACTACTAATAACTTATATAAAGAAAAATTATTTTAAGTCTTCAAAATGGAGTGTTTATCACTAGCAGCACTGTATTAGATTTGGAGGCTATAAAATTGGGGAAAATTATATTAGGAATCAAAATTAATCTAGATTATGCAATTGACTTTATTTTTTGGTTTTGTTTGTTAATTTTATTTTGGTAGTTCTACTTTGGATTATAATTTTTAAGGCTTTACTTTATCCCTTGCCCCTAACTAGATTATAAATTCCTAGAAGGTAGGCACTATATCTTGTCATCATTAATTTTTTTAAATCTTTCTTTTATATAAGAATCTACTGACAAGATTGTAGCTTGCTTTCTTTTTGTTCTAATTTCACAAAAAAAAACATTTTAACCAAATATTTAGGAAAACAAAAGTCAGAAAATACCAAAAAGAAAAATTCTAGCATCAGCAATTTTAAAATTCAAATAGATATTCATCTGTGATCTCATAGATCATATATCTTCATTAATACCATTAATTATTCTAGTATTTGACTTATTCTTCCTAAAAAATTTCAGGAAAAAAACAGTAAATGTTTATAAATGATTAGAAAAATAGTTTACTAAAAATATTATAACAAGCTTTAAAATATAATGAAAATGGACATATTTCTTATGTCTTTGGCTATGCAAATTGTCTTATCGTTACTATTAATATTATTAATACTAGTATTTTTATACAAGATGGAGTGCACAGAGTGAAACCCTGGGAATAAGGAAAATATACTATTTCTCACAATGTGTTAAAGAAGTATTTTCTCAGAAAAAATATAAGTTTGATGATAATGATGATGATGTGACATGAAAGTCATTCTAGGTGCCTCTTCGGGTTCTAAGACAGCTTTACTGTGGGGAAACCCTGCCCTCCTCACGTGAAACGTAACCTCATGTGGGTACACGGCTCAATGCAGTGTTGATGGCAGACTGCAGAAAGCAGAGCTTCAGATGCTCAACCTCCTTCAGTTTCCCGTTATTGACACGCTAGAGCGTTGTCTTCAAAGGTATAGCTGGAAGCCTGTTTGCCTTAATTTTCATTAATGTACCTGAGAAGATCCTTTAAAAACCTTTTCAGGGTAGTATTTTTAAGGATGGTTTGGGGCACATTATTTTCAGCCACATAAAGGGATAAATTTGACAAGTGGAATCAGCTGCCCCATAGATCAAAATAAGAGCTCAAGCAAGAGAAAAAGATGTGAGAAATAAACAGTAAATTCAATATAAATTTAACTGAATTTATGACACAAAATTCTGAAAACTAGATTTTAAGAGGGCTTATAGACAATAAATTCCATGACTGTGCCAACTGTCTTTTAAACTAAAAATTATGGCTTTCCTAAAGTGAATTTAATAGCTTTGAAAGAAGGTACATTTGGACAATACAATTTGGGACTGTGCCTTAATCTTAGCCTCCAGATAGAACTCTTCCTCTAGGTTTCATTGTATAGATTAGGGACAACAATTTTTAAAGTCTAATAGTAAACAAAACCTGTTGTTTTATTTTTCTACCACTCATTATATTTCATTACTTTTTTAAAGGAAAATATATACTTTTTACTGTTGTTTCTAAGCCTTGGTCCCTGCATCATATCTGTAGGTACCCTAAATTCAACCCACAAATTCCACTCACTCACTCATTACATTCATGGCCCTGGCAACTTACCTGACCTTTCTGAGCTTTAGTTTCCTTATCAATAAAATGGTCACAAAGGTGCTTTGCAGTGAGCTGTTTTGTGAATTAGAGGAACATATGTAAGGTTACTAGTATAGCATCTGTCCCATAGCTGCTGCTTTATAGATAATGCTGTGGTTTATGAATTATTGTTATGGATATATTAACAATGATGGTGATGCATGCTGACTCTTAGAACTATATTCATAAGCAATTTTTTGGTTAAGTATATTCTCCAACTTTTGGCTTCTTATCTGGCCTTCACATTTTTGGATACTGACACTGTCCCAACATCGGCATAATTGCATGGCAAATATCTAAGGTGTATGTTACACCAGAGTATTTCCTGGTTTTTAATCTTTTATTTTCCCATCCTAAAAATGAAACTAAAGGTTGCAGTGTTTCCTTGTCTTGGTAGATTCTTTTATTTCCCAATAACACTTTGCTACTTCTGTCTACATTACATTCTTAACTAAATGAAATATTTGATATGTGTTTAAAATATTAAGGGTCTAAGAATTTGATTAAAATAATATTAATTCAGGATTTTGTCTATTTATAAATAATATATAAAATATATTTATCTAATTGACAAGAGTAAGCTAATTCTAAAATGAGAATAAATTATGATCAAATTATGTCCTTCGAGGTTTATGTTAAAAGCATTTAGAGGCAAGGGGTCAGCACAAGTGTTATTTGACATCTAGTTTAGCTGAGGGGAAAAGAACACTTAATAAAAGGAGTCTATTTAACTGATTTAAATCAAAAGGATTGATTTTCATTGAACATTTGTCCACTAGAGTTAGTCAAAGTTGGAAAATCAACTTTTGAGTGATCCAATGGGAGAACAGTTCCATGTATCTATACATATCTAATGACAGGAATGCATTCACACTCTCCTGGTTATAACAGAATTAATTAAAAGAAAGCTTTTGCTTTATTGGATTATATTGCATCTGTTAAAAAGGCAGCAAAAAGCAACACATCAAAATCATAATAGAGATAATTCAATATCATGAATTAATATCTTCTCTTTTTTCAAAAGAAGGAAAGCAGCTAGAAATAGACAAATATAAAGATAGAAAACTGGCATAAATTTAAATCTACTGTTCTATAAAATATATGTATGCTTTACTTTCTTCTATATGCAGTTATTTTCAACTTTTTTTCAAAGCGTAACAGTAGAAAAATATCCATTATGGATTTATAATCGTGTTATTGTTTTGGTCATTCAAACGTTTCAGAATATTGTGAAAATATATGCCATTCTGTTATTATTAGTAACTTATAAAATGTTTATGTGTAGTTATTGATGGTTGATGGCCTCATGAAATGTCTACTTACCAAAAGTGCACAAATTAATTTAACCAGATTTGTAAACAATAAACTAGACTTTATCCGTATATAATTTCTTTCATGCATTAAAGATTGTTGAAGCCTACTCTCTGAGAGGAAGTGCAGAAGATCCTGGGGATACCTGGTCCAGTCTTCATTGAACTGGCTTGGTTGGAATTAGATAAAAGACAATATGGCTAGAATTCAAAGGCATCCTTGTGATCATTTATTTCTTAATATGCAAATGAGAAAACTAAGGACAAGAGACATTGGGAAATCCATGCCTGCTTTCAAGCTGATCAATAATAGTATATGGATTCCAAGTCTTCTGACTCCCAATGAGCCACAAAGGGCTTTAGGACTTGCCTTAATCATGCCTTCCTCCCATAACCTCCCCAATTCCCAATTTCTTGCTCCAGCCTACAAAAATACTTGCAATTCCTGGAATATATAGGCTATTTCAACCCTCCTATGCTTTTGAACATGCTCCTCCTTCTGGGTGACAGAATTGGAGTGCAGAGTTTGCAGTATAGGAAAGTGGTAGAATTCCATAATTTGTAAGAACCCTTATGAGACAAAAATTCCTTATTCCATGAAGTATATGAACTTTCTGTGGAATTTATTGCCACTTCTAAACATAAAATTTTATTTATTGGTGAATTCAAAATTAAATGTGTGTGCATATATATAGACAAGTCACTTAACATCTCTAGGTCTCATATTCCTCACCTGTAAAATGGGAATATTATGATACCTAATTTTTAGCATTGTTAAGGCAAAAATGAGATAGCATAATTTAACATGCATAAGACACAGTAGATACAAAATAATCATTAACTGAATTTGAATTCTAAATCTTTCTTATGAGAAGAATGTGTCCTCCCCTTTCCAAAAATTCTAAGTGCCCTCAACATCTATCATGCCTTGCTGCCCCCCATTAAACACACACACACACACACACACACACACACACACACTTGTATTGGAAGACTTCAGCTGCAGATAATCTACCTGAATATTTCTCAGAGACAATAAAGAAGACCCTGAAAAATCTACAACAGTATTTAAAGCCATGAATCCTTGAAAATTTCTTAACTAGTCACCCTAAGTTGTCTTAAAAAATAGTATTGAATATCTACTAGGAAATATTCTTATTTTACCCAAGAAACTATTTGACCATGTCACAATCTATCAGACCTTTCCTATCATAATTTTTCTGTGACTCCTTTTTTGTTCTAAAATGAAAGACTATATGCAGAGATTGGAGGAGACATTGATAGAGCGCTAAGCTTTACAGAAAAACACATATTATCTCAACTCTGATCTCAAGTTTATTTGAGAACCTTTCAAGCACCTAATTCTAATTTCCTTTCAAATGTTACACCCTGGCTCAAAATCTTTAATGGCTCTCAACTGTCTATAAATATAAATCCAAAGTCCTGACACTTGCAGATTTTTACCATGTCTCTCCAATAACTAGTTACTATATGCAAAAATAAATATCTGGATACATAAAAGGAATACTAATTCATTTTTATATTTTCCTACTTATGTTTAAAGCTAATCATACAAGGAAGAAAACACTGCTTCCAAAAGAAATATAATAATATAATGCATTTCAAAGTCAAATTTGTTATTTAAATTTGATGATAATTTAATAATATCTAAACCACTGAGTATACCTTGTTACTTAAATTCAGTACACAGTCATCATTTTAATTTTAGAATTAAGCTAAATGCATAAAAATTAATTAATTTAGTATTTCATGCACTTCCATGAGACCCTTTCATTTTGTCCAAATGTATGGAAAGCATGAGATATATTCCTGAAATCCCATTTCTGAAGCTTTGAGCCACATCTGTTTCATAAAAATTTCTCTTCAAAGAAATACAAGCCATTTTTGCTAGCTAAAGTACTTATAATTAAAATAGTTAGCTACTATTTCACCTTGGAAAGTATCACAGAATAATAAGAGATTAAATAATGATGGGAGATTAACCTGACAAACATGAGTGGAACAGCCTTATGGGGAGAAAGAAAAGAGATTTTAAGAAAAGACTGCTTAGTCAAGGTTCAACCTGTTGAATTCCAAAAGATTAAGTATACAATAGTGGAATATGCTACTTTACAAATTTATACTTTGTATTTGATTATTTAAATAAACACTTAATTTTCCTATTTCTTACGAGTTTCTCAGAAAATATCTCTTCTCCATTCTTCCTCTCTTTTTCCTTTTTCCTCCCTTCTTTTCCTCCTTCTCTTTCCTGATCATCCCTCCTTCTATTTAACCTCATAATCTGATATTCCCTCTCCAATGAAGTATTTTGTATGCAGATAAACATGTGAATAATATTATTCAGATTTACTGCTATGGCCATATCTAGGAATATTATTTGGATTTAATGTTACTTGTCTATCATTCCTGACTGCCTTAGGTAACTGTCAAAAGGTGAAGGACTGGATATTGACCCAGGGAAACGTTTGAAAGATGTAAATGAAAATATTTATGTAAGATACACATAAACATACACACTCACTCACTCTCTTCTCTCCTCCTAGACCTTTTAACTCATAAAAAGAGCATCTGATGCCAAAGCATGAACCATGTATTAAGGAATTAACCTCATTATTAATAACTCAGATTTAAAACTCTTTTGACAATTAATTAAGATTAATGACCAAAGTCACCCCATTTTCCCCAATGTAACACTTCCTCGCATCTCTCCTTTCCCCACTCCATCGGCCCTTCTACATTCCTTTCAGGCTTTTAAACCCTGTGGTACTGAAACCTTGATCCTGTTACCTGCTGCCTTCCGTATATGGTATCAATGAAGCAGATGTTAGCAAATTTACAACCAACAGCTCAGACAGCTGTCCTGCTTTAAGCAGGTAATGGAAAAGGAACTAATCTAGTTAAGAGCATAGGACTAGTCCATAAATCTGGGTTCAGAGGACAGTTAAAGCCCTCACACCTCTTCTGGAGAGTAGGAACTGAATTAAATTGTCAGCACCCTTCTCACTGTTGGTTGAGAAGAGCCAGCATTTCTATAAACTGGACTAATGAGATACTCAGAGCTAACATAGGTCTGCTATGTGAGATATCGACAATAAAAGGTATGATTTGGCTGGAAAAAATACAGATCACAAGAACTTAAATCACATTTTTTATTTAATTTCTTTTCTTGGATTAATATAAAACAAAGAAAGATAAAATCCATTTCAGAAAAAAAAATTAGAAGAATGCAACTGCAAACAGCACAATAATAAACATATCCTGATAGAACAAAAATTAATAAAAAATACAAGTCTTCTATTCAGAATTCAACTTGAAAGTAAATGATTATGTCATTCTTTTATAACTCAGAAAATGTTTAATAGATTTAATTATAAATTAAAAATTAAGCACCATTCAAAAATGGTAATTTTTAACTCCACATAAATAACATCTTTATGTATTAGCATCCTCAGCCACATCTTTATAAGAAATAATGAAATTTGTCATATTCCAGAACTGCCCTAATGCCTTAATATTCTCAATATCTTGGTTTCAGGGAAGAGTCATGATGTAAAAGCCTAAGTCATGACAACAGAAAATTTTCAAATCTATAAGGTCTAAATTACATCTCTTAGGAATCACTGTTTTGATGCATATATTCTTTAGTGGTTTTTTTTATTCTTGATCAATTACAATAAATTTAAGAGATGCAGTTCTGTTTATTGAATCAATAGCTTGTGCATAATTACAGGGAAATGGTGAAGTGTTGGCAAAGGACACCATACTCAGAATTAGAAAGTTAAAGCCTTGGAGCTATGATAATCCAGAGGGTGTGCTCAGGCCTGCTAGGGCTCAGCTTGGATACAGCTGGTGAAGAAAAGAGCACGTGATGGAGAGAAGAGTGATGATTTGAAAGAAGATTTGAAAGCCAGGCATAGGGAATAAGATAAGTCCAGTCAAACATAGATAATATAGTGACAAAAGAACATCCAAGTGGAAAATTCATACAAGCTCTGGAGAGACATGCAAGTGGAATTCCGGAGGTAGAATAGAACTATCTATGAGTGATATGCCTGATGATGACAGCAAAGCACTGAAAGCCAATGGGATCTCTAGACAAAAGTGAAATGTGAGTAAAACAGAAGATCAGCCATCAAACCTTAGGAATTAACTAATGTTAGGAGGTAGAAGAAGGGAGAGAAATGAAAATTAAGTAAATAAATAAATAAAAATCTTTTATCTGTAGACTATGTCTATAAATATGCTATTTGAATTTTTTATTGAAATGAATGTTTTAGAGACTTACTAACTCTAAAAAGTGAATAAAATATAATATATATAATATATTATAATATAATATATAATATATATGCATGTATAAAACTGTGTGTATGTGTGTATATGTATATACATATATATGATTGTGAGTGTATGCAATCCTATATTTACATATATGTTTGTGTGTATGTGTATGTGTGTGCATGTATGTATAAAAACCTCACTAGGGTAGACCTTCATGCTGTTTGAATAAAATACACTGAATTTATAAGAAGCTGTTTGTTAAGAGATCATTAGTGTCAATACTGAAAGAAGTAAATTGAAAACCTCTAATTTTGAGCCAAAACAAAAATGTGCTTAATATTGGACAAGATTATAAAAAACATATCTAATGTGTATTATTTTTCATATAATAATCTGCTTACTAAGAAGTACTATGGGAATCTATATTCTAGGAAATTGTAAGCATCTTTTCCCCCATTTCCCAAGTGAAAAGCTATGTTAAGGAGACATGATATATAATACAAAATAAAACTTTTTAAAATGGGGAAGAATTTGCTAACACAATTCTCATTTCACTAATTTTTAAAAAAAGCATAAGGACAAGAAAAAGGAAATTTGTGTAACTCTTTGAAATAAGAGTTCATTTCTAATCCAAAATAAGAAAAAATAAAATGAGAAACGAATGAATGTCTACTGGTATTTTCAGATGTAATTTCTTGCAATAAATTAGATGAAATTTCTTGGCATAAAAGTCATTTTTATTTCATGTTATATATATATATATATATATATCAGTTCCAAATTTCTCAAATACTAAAGGTTGCAATTTGATTCACAGCAGAATTAGTGGAAAATGTAAATGAAGATTATGTGTACTGAGGAGCAATATTAAAGAGGTCATTACTTAGAGATTGTAAGTACATAATTTAGAAATCCTAGTGTTTTATTTAGAAATATGAAAGGAAATCAAAGATCTTCAGCAAACTAAGAAATGAAAGTTTTCCTTAAACTAGAATTGTGGGTGTTGTGGACATAAAAGCACCATCACAAGGTACTATGCTTAAAAATTAAACTGTTTACCAAAAAATCCCATTTTGTTCTCCTTTGGACTGGGTCCTATGAACTCTAAATTGAAAATTGGATATTTAACATATACAGAATCATACAGATTTGTGTAAGTTATTAGAAATTGTAGGCTCAAATATTTAGTTAAATGAATATATATTTAATCCCCTATAATTAAAGTTATAGAAAAGCTATAAATAAATAAATTCTCAAAACAGAAAAAAGTATTTAAAAATTGTATTTGCATTGAGATTCCTGCTCCCAGTTGGATGATTTTATTGATGGCTGCATTCTTCAAGATATTCTACATCAAAGGGGAACATCAAGCCTAAGAATAAATAATGAATTTAGCCCTGAACAACTAATGTTAACTCTTGATAATTTAAAGTATTCTTTTACTGTGACAAAGCTCTCAGAAGAAAAAAGAGTGTAATATTTCTAAAATCAGTGCTTAAACTTAAGAGTTTTTATACTAATATAATTTTTGTTTCTTGATTCTCAAAAACTGCTTATCAATTTTAGCTAAGTCATAACGCCACCTAAACTTACGGGTTAACACATAAAATGTTTGTGATGCCACTAATAGCAAATAATTATTTGCTATTTCCTATAATAGGAAAAAAAAAGTCAATCAAATACCAAGCTCTATTTATTCTTACTTTGAAAAAATATGTTTTCTAATTTCAATTTCATCTATTCTGCATTTCACATCAAAGAACAAGACTGAGTCAATACTTTCACTTGGTTATATACGTAATTAAAAGATAGTTTTATCTAGGCTAAAAACTGGTATCAAAAATCCACTCTATTCAATGACTTTTGTTATTTTTCACAAAAGAGACAGATGATGACACATGCTCTGAGAAAACATGTTCTACAGGAATATTTATATATAATTTTATATTATACATTTTACACACATACATATATACATATATACACTCACAAATCAGTCATCATGATTTTAATAATAATGGCATGTACATGAGGTGGGTTATTCTAGAAAATTTTTACCTTTCAAATAGGTATAAAAATGTAATTACTTCCACTAATTTAAACAGGATATGATGACATTATAAGGATGTCTTGAAATATAAAGACAAAAGATAATAAGAGTGAAAAATGTTAGTAGTAACACAAAGGGTAGAAAAATTTACATTTTCCCAGTGTTGCCACATCATAATTGGCTTAAAGGACCACATCAAAATCTCAGATCTTACAGAAATAAAAGGTGAAAAAATCAGTTTACAGTTTTAAAACATTTGAAATTATTCTTGACTCTTTCATTTTAGTATTAAAAATGTAAGAAAATACCATGGGCATTTTGTGTAGAATAGGACTAACTCAGGCTAAAATAAAGGGTTTTATTACAGCCTCTAAAATCTATTACAAAGTTCATGAACATGATGCAATTATTTAGATGGAATCTAAAAAAAAAAAGATTTTAAGAATGTAGTCCTTAACAGCATAATCAATCCCAAGTCCTGAAAACATCTGAAATACTGAATTTCTTGAGTGAAGGTTTCGATCTGCTCTGAAACACCCACTTTGTAAGTGTGGTGGACAACCTAAAGGCAATGTGACACAAATCTTTGCTATCAGGTTGCTGATTTCCAACAATTTGAAGATGAAGCGGTTTACCAGTATAGAACACTGAGTGATCTGTAAGCACAAGGGAGTTCAAGCGCTCTTTAAGAGTGTTGGAAAGATTAAAGAAGTCTCCATTGAAGAAGGTGAGGTCAGTTTGTTTTGAGCATGAGAATTCAGAAGCAGGACTGACAGAGGAGAGAATATAAATCTGGAACTAATGATGTGAAGAAAAGACCTTGCTGCCATTCCCTGCTATTGAAGTTATCAGGCATCAGGCTTTGCCAATTCAGTGAATCTATGTTCTCTGACTACTTTTTTTTATGTTGCTGTAGACTTTTAAAATTCAGAGTACTGACATTGAGTTCAATAGTTTGAAATGAACTATCAATCATTTCAAAACATGAAATTTAACTAAAGTGGGAAGTGGATGTGGCTCAAACGATTGAGCTCCCGCCTACCACATGGGAAGTCCCAGGTTTGGTGCCCGGTGCCTCCTAAAGAAGACAAGCAAGACAGCTAGCTGATGCGACGGGTTGGCATGGTGAGCTGACCCAAGAAGATGATGCAACAAGAGACACAAAGAGGAAAAACATAATGAGAGACAAAAAAGCCGAGAGCAGAGGTGGCTCAAGCCATTAGGTGCCTCTCTCCCACGTGCGAGGCCCAGGGTTCGGTTCCTGGTGCCTCCTAAAAGGAAGACCAGCACACAAGGAACAGACAGTGAGCACAAACAATGAGGGGCTGTGGAGAAACAAATAAAATAAATCTTAAAAAAAATTTATGGGGCTGGCTGTAGCTCAATTGGTAGGGCACCGGTTTACCACATGGGAGGCCCCAGGTTCGGTTCCTGCCATGGGCAGAGCAAAGCCACCACAGGCAGGGCAAAGCCCCCGCGAGCAGGGCAAGCCGCCCACAAGCAGGCAATGCCGCCACACAGTGAGCTGACTCAGTGGGTCGCCGCAACGGGGGGGGGGGAGACAAGCAGACACAGAAGAACGCAAAAATGAACACAGCAAGAACAAGCAGAAAAGGGGGGGATATATAATAATAAAAAAAATTTTACAAAAGTCCTCTCAATATAGTAAATTTAGCTTAATTGAAAACTCACTGTTGTTTATTTCACCACTGACTGATGAAAACTTTGCCAAACACTAGATTTTCTCCCCAGCTATTGCTTCCTAACCACCACTGCCCCAAGGACACCTTTGACTCAGCATCTTTCCTTTATCTCCCAGTGGTAATGTAGCTATTCCGAGGGAGGGAGTCTAAATTTTATGAATGATAATAGTTTACATCATTGAAGTATATTTTTTTATCTTACCATACCATGGAGCTCTTACTTGTCAGGCTAATATTTTAATCAATTCCATTATGTCATATTTAAGCTTGCAATATTCTCAGTAAAATTAAACATATCCTTCAAAATTTTTTTTCTGGCTGAATCTAGGTGGTAGATGGAGGAAATAAGAATTTTCAATATAAGAAAATTACTTGATTTAACATGTATTTCTCACTTTTTGGCTTAAAATTTTATTTAATACCCAATTGTAGGTATAAAGCTTTTAGAATTAGGAAGGAAATTAAATTCAATGCAATGTTCCAAATTTTGTTTTACTAAAAATTACATTCATCTTCAAAGATCTAATTCAATTTTCTCCTCCATATCATAAGAAACTCTATGATATAAATAAGTTTAAAAACAAACAGATAGTAGATGTACTTTGTGGGTATAACTAAGATTCTTCTGTTACAGTATATAAATCTATGTCTGCTTACTGGTGAATGTGGGAATGTGGTCTGAAGGTTAACATAACCTCCAGCACAGCCAGGAAGCTCCTTGGAGATTTAATTGGTTTGTGGAACAACTCCAAAACTAGTGCTGTGCTTTCTTCTTTCTTTGTCTTTCTGATTCTCTAACTCTCTCTTTTCAAATAAAAAAAGGAGAATGCATGATAATGCATCATTTATAAATTACCTTGTTATTGTAAACACAAAACACTGCTTTGAAAACCAAACAAACTCCTGCTGCGGACTCCTGCATGTTTGATGGAAGCCCTTCAAAAGAGTCCACGGCTTAATGGAGGTTGTTTATGTGGAGACTTCGATCTGTACCTGCTGTCCCCCGTCACTCCCTGGAAACTTGGCGGCAGATGTTGCAGCGTTAAGTTGTCTCTGAAGTGGCTTTCTGTCCTCGTCTCCCCACCGCAACGGAGTCAAACTACATTAGATCTCTTTATTTGTGCCTAGGGCAAGTTTGGGAGCGCAGCTGTGTCCACCCCCACTCCCACCTTTGGTGTTTCAGGCCTCCAGGCAGAGTGTGAGACCAAAACGGTTCTGCCGCTCTCAACTACCTCCGCCGACAATCCGGCCGCTCGCTGCGGGCTGAGGAGGCCGCTGCCGCTGCAGCAAACAGATGTCAACGACAACCTGCTAGCTACACCTGGACGCGCAGCCCTAACCTTGCACGCCGTGCGCTGAAACATTCATGACTCGGAGGAGTTCCAGCCTCAATCAAAGCGTGTGCCTGGTCTGTGTGCAGCCCGCGGACCCGGGCACCTCGGCGGGAGCTGGCCGCGCGGAAAGGAGGCGGGAGCTAGGGACCAGCTAGACATTTTCGCGCCGCTTTGATACTTTTTTTGCCTGAACTTCAATTACTTGATCAAGGACTTAATTTCAGCAGTGGATTCTGCAAATGAGCACGATGAGGCCTCTGGGCCATAAAAGGAGAGTATTTGGCTTGAAATTCAGCTTGACAGGATTGGCAGAGTAAAGGTGCGTGACTCCGGGTTTAGGTATATGTATTCTAATTGTTTGATTAAACTAAATTCTCCAGAGGCAGAATCTGCAGTAAACAACTTATAAATAAATGCAAGACTATTTTCCAAGGTAGAAAACATGTTGCCTAGACGAGAACCATCGACCAGAATCTGACAAATAGTGTGCTTGGCTCTCAAGCAGCATTGTTTGTTCTGCCATTTTGTTTTTAGAAAGAGAATAACTAATACGTCCTTTAAAATTCAGATATGAATAAGAATTCTCATTTATTTCTGGACAATATTAAACAAACCACATCCATTTTCAACAACTAGAAAATTTTCACTAATTTCCACAATGTACGAATTGCTTTACATTAGATACACACACCCCTACCTCCTATTCCTGTATACAAACACTTAAGAAGCATAATTATCAGTAAATATATACATGCACAGTAAAATAACAAAATCATCTGCAAAACATGTCAGCAATTTATACATTAAGAAAGTTTCTTTTAAAAAGATTTGGCCTTCAATCGCCAATAACATTTATTCCAAGAATTATTTGTCATGCATAGACAAGCCTTTTTAAGGGAATCAATGTATCTAATCTAAGATGATGCAGTACTATCTATAAATTTCCTAAGGTTTAATGAGAAAATAATTTGTTGATATAAAAGTGATAAATTAAGCAGTTACAAAGGACAATGGACATCTCTACTATATATATCATATATGTGCACACTTCTACATATGAAATTTTTCATTAGTTAGACTGAATTCAATGTTTAACTTAATATTTGATTGATTTCAGGGGAGTAAGGAGGCAAATGATAACATCTTACTCTTCCTTATGCTGTGGAGCTCAATCATAGAGGAGTAAGGTTGTTTAGAGCTATAAAAGAACTCCAGAATTACTTTTTCTCATCCAATGATTACACCCCAGCATATCTTGAAAATTAAACACACACACCATGGACAGATATACAGAATGTGCACACACACTTTGAGGACAATTCATTTTACCCTGTCTTCAAGCAAAAACATAATAATATAACTAATAGATGTTATATATAAATAAGCTTTATGCCACTGCCTGCCTTAAGACCCCGTCCATCTTGGAGGGGCAAATCATTAAAGATTTGCCATTGGAGTAGAGCATACTGCCACTTGGACATCCAATTCCCCTAAATTTAAATGTTCTCTACTCCATTTATCCCGTTGAGACAAATCACATCTCTACAAACTAAATTTTTGAAAATCAGAGAATTCAGACAGTCAAATTTTTGAGAGCTTAGTCAACTAGCCAATTAAGTAGAAGGTAACAGTGAGCCAGGGTCCTCTTGTCACACATAGATAAGGCATTACAAAAGATCACCGCGTTTTAACGCCAGGCATCAATATTAGCTATGGCGCATGTACTCTAAATCCCTGAGCTTCTTCCTGCTTCTGGGTCCTCATTTTCTTATTAAGTATATTACTTTAAGTTCCTGAAATGAGAGTAGACTTACTGGTATTCTACTATAGACTTTTGTGATTCTAACAATGGAAGAACTTTTATCATTGATGTGGAGGCAGTGGCCACTGGAGGCTCTGAGGGGAGGGAGAGGGGAAAATAGTTGTAATATGGGGATATTTTCGGGACTTGGGAATTGTCCTGAATGACATTGCAATGACAGATACAGGCCATTAGATATCTTGTCATAACTTACAGAATTGTGCAGGAGAGAGTGTAAACTACAATGTAAACTATAATCCATGCTTAGTGGCAATGCTCCAAAATGTTTTCATCAATTGTAACTAATGTACCAAACTAATGAAGTAGGAGGGGTAGGGAGCAGGGTATATGGGAATCCCCTATATTTTTTATGTAACATTTATGCAATCTAAGTATCTTTAAGAAAATAAAATTAAAAAGTATATATATATACACACACATATATAAACGAACTGGGCATTAAGAAATGTTATGTGCTCTATTTTTTCCTAAAATAGAAATAAAATTTGTGGGATGTTAAGAGACTCGGTATATTTTATGTCACTGCAATAAGCAAACATGATTTTATTTAAATAAGTAATTAAATATTATATTTTTGGACTATAATATTTGGTATGTTTCAGTCATTGTAAAGACTTAAATAAAATCCACCAAAATATTTACCTATGATTAAGTGTCCTTAGTCATAGATTCGTTTTGATGTAAGTATCACAGAGTCATATAGTTTGCCTTTGTCAATAAAGATATTTACAGTGTTCATGAATTTAAGAATAGGGCAATTGAAAGTTGTCATTAATTCAAAACAAGCTTATTTGATAGAAATGAAAATTAGCATAGTATATAAGAAATGTATAAACTGGTATAAGAAATTGGTAAACTGAAAATAAAGGCATAGTGGAAATTAATGTGTTGAAGAAGAAACAACGAGGAAAAAAGGAGGATGGATGGATGGAAGGAAGGAAAGAAAGAAGGAAGAAAAGCATTCTAGAGACCATGCAACCAGAATAATATGATGTAAACATATAGAAGTGCTAATACCTTTCAACTGTCTTTATAATAAATATAAAAGATAATCCTACTAAGGTATTAGCATAATTCTTGGTATGTAATTCTATAATTTAAACTTTGGAAAAGTGTGGATTATATATGTTTGGTTTGACAAAAGCAGTTTATACTAGGAATTAATACTAGCAAGAAAGGAAAACCTAATTGGTGATAGGGATTGAAAGAAATAGAGATATTCTTATAATCTTTGTGATGGAAAATGGAGAGATGGCAAACAAAAGAAAAAGGCAAAGATCCTCAAGTTGTCTAAAGGTTATATACTGATACTTGTAGACTTGGTATCAAACCCCAGTCTAAACTGATAATATATATTATAAAATGCAAGGAGCACTAGGAAGAAACACAGGTGCAAAAGTGCAAATTATGTCAAGCTTACCCATCTTCAATCAAGTAATTTTGTGGATCAGTTTGTTTGAATGGGTGAATACAGAAATATACTTACACCTTAAATTCATTAAAGGATTTAACTGAGGTTATACAATTGGGTGGGCACCTACCTTTACCGTAATACTACCGTGTCAATTAACTCTGGAGTGTAACCTGTGGAAAAAGCCTGTGAGGTGTCCTATTGAGCTTAGAACAGTGACTTGAAATAAGTGACATAAAACTGCAGGTAATAAAACATTAAAAACAAAAAAGAATAGGTGTAGATATTATGATGAAGGAGTAAATCACACAGTGTCAGGAACACAAAAAGAATATTTGGGGAAAACAAACCAATTAGTTGACCCAATAATTGACACAGACCGAGCTTAATGTAAAGTCCTGCATTTAAGTAAAAACAAAATAGAAAAACATAAATAGTATAGAAGTAGAGTGGAAAAACTGGGGTTTTAACTAATCAGACATAATCAAGGTTTACTATCTTTTACTATACCTCTGAAATCTAAAATCTTTGAAAACTGAAAGCTTTGTCCTAAGTTTGCCACCAAGTTTCATCTGAAAGCAAAACCTGACCCTCACTAACTTAAAATTATCTATAGTCTATATTTATCCACTTGCCATGTTTAATATTTCTCTTCAAAATATCTCAATAATGCAATGAGATGCTGTTTTATGTAATATGACATTCCTAAGAATCTGGAAAAACCTGAATTTTGAAACAATTTGTACCCACCCCTCAGAAGTGCTTAAAGCCTTTACTTGTATATATTTATAACCTTAAAATTTTTAAATTGAATTAAAATTAGTAGGAACAATGAAAGGTTAAAAGTAAATTTAATTATGATAGTTAAAAGAGTATATGAAGTACTGGGAGGAGAGCAGGGCCCCTTGTCTGTTTTTGCTGTCTAATGAATGCATCTTCAGGGCCAGCACAATACCCAACACTTATTGAGGTGCAAATGATTGAAAAAATGAAACAGCATCTAACATGGAGGAGAGAAAACTGAGGGGATACATGAAAACAATTTTAAAATATGGGAAGTTAAGGTCTAGCATGTTGAAGATGAAATAGGCTTGTTATATATTGTTCCAGAAGCAGAAATCCAGATCAGACAATAATTTGAACAAAGGCCAAATTTAATTGAACAGAATACTTTCGATTAACCACAGCGGTAATTAAAGAGGCTGCTTCATAAACCATTTAGTTCTCTCTACCTATCACCTAGCAAAGGGTAAAAGATGATCTATTAGGAATATTACAGGAAGATTTTCGTAAATTAGTTTTCCTCAATGGTTGAACTCCAATTTTTAAAATTTCCTCCATCTCATGGAAGTAGAACTTTGGAATTTAGACCCTTTTGTGTTTTGAACACCAAACTAAATATACTAATACATTAAATATAACTTAGTCTGGCATCATATGATAAATATTAGTGTAATCAATTAATCCACCCTTAAAATAAAATAGCCTGTTAGACCTGAGTGAACCTTAAGACCTCTGGAGCTGAATAAGGGGTTTCACTCCTTGTTACAACAGAATGTGATCTTTTGACACAATGAGATGATCCCTAATGTCATGAATTGTTGTCTCTGAACCAAAACCACCCATTAGTATATAAGAAAATGTTTTAAATAATTTTCCTTAAGTTGCTATAATAGGAATGGTGCAATATGTTAAGGAAACTATAAAACTAGAATCATTCTAATCAAATTTCCAAAAACAAACAAGCCTCAAATAGGCTTCCTTGGCAAGAAAATAAATACATATATAGATCACTACTGCAGATTTCTGTAACGCTTTATAACTTTAAAGGCACTCTCATATACTCAAGAAAATGGATTACATTTGGAGACAGGGAAATATATATTTAAACCTAAGGAAACTGAGGCTCTAGAGCATTTTCCCTGGGCCTCATTGCTAGTGAATGGTAGAGAAAGATGCCAACTACTAATTCCTAATCTGTCGCTCCCCTTGGGTGAACCCTCAGAATTTGGTGTTTTTAAAGTCAAAGGCTGAAGCAGTGAGTGGGCTTATAACAACACGTGTACAAATGACCACAACTGGAATGTATTACAAACCTCATCTCCTTCCTGAGGTCGCATCAAGGAAACCCTGTCATACTGCCGACGCAACAACGCCCAAAGTGCATCGAGACGACCCTAAAAGGAAATATGATTTGTAAATGACCAGGGAATGTATTCAGTCTGTTTCCAGAATAAATGAAGAGTCAAAATGATGAAGATAAAGTCTTATTCTCTACCCTTGTTTCTTTCATAAATTAAACTAATAATAATAATTTTAAAACTTGGAGGTTCTTATTGCTGAGAAAGTATTCAATGTTTGAGTATAAGATGATCATCTGCTATTTGATCTATCTTCATTTTTATTCAATTCTATTTTCCACACTTTTTACTTGTCTCTGTGAATTTTTTTCCGCTTGCTGGTTATTATTTCTGTTAGGAAATTTTCTTAAAGTAGAGCTGATAAGGGGAGAGGTGCAACAAGTACTTTTGAACACCTCAGGTGAAATTGTAAATTGGTGCAAGGCATTTGGGGAGCAATTTGGTGATATCTATCAAGAGCTTTAAAAATGTTCAAGTCTCTTGGGTTCTTAGAATCTAGCTTAAAAAACTAAAACCCAACATGCAATTACTAATTTACAATCTTGACTTTCTGGAATCCAAACTTCACCCAAAGTCTTGTTTTGAAAGATTATAATTATGGACGTTTACTCAGTCTACCCATTTCTTTACATTCTAAGTCTCCTTGTATCAAGTCAGTCAGCGATCTGTTGGTTCCATTTGGTTCCCTGTGAAATTATTTTATTAAAATGTGTTTTGGCATGTTGCCACTGGCCTACATTGAGGTATTAAACTTGCATACATAAGTCAAAAGATTGCTAGAGGGAGGTTATCTTTCACAGGTCCCCAGAAGGAATTCTCTCTAATCTCAGTTCCAAGAAAACTTGCACCTCATAGAACCAACTTTGAAGTATGTTTTATCTCATGAAACTATGAACCTTATAACTGATATCATGCTTTCCACTGTGTGATTGTGATGTCATCAATTATTTATTTTTATATTTTTGCCTTTATGTAATAAATTGTATTTATAGATAAACTACCTCAAATGCTTTAAAAATGAGTTAGTATAAATCCTTTTTTAAGGCATAAATAAAATATTTTCAAAAAAAGGTATGAACTGAAATGTTATCAATAAAAGGCCTAATATTGGAAATTATATGTCCAAAAATAAATAAATAATGTATGACTACGGAATTGAATATTACATATCCATTAAAAGTAAGGACAAATAGCAGGTTATAACAACATGGGTAATTGCTTATGCTATGTGAAAAAAACAAAATAAAAGAGTTCTATATAAACTATGGCCTCAACTATGTAGAATATTCTTTTAAAAGACTGGGAGAAAATATTCATTTCATGGTGAGATGATGTGTAAATACTTTTCTTCCTTTTTGAATAAATATAAATATTTTAACTATTACATTAAATGCATTTAATGCAGCAACCAATTCCAAGATTTGCTTCATATTGTCATATTCAACTGAAAATCACATTACTCTATAACTATAAAGTGATAAAGACTACCAAGAACTCAATAAAGCACAAGTAACAAATATCAATTCAAATAATACCTAATCCAAAATGACTCCTTGATTTAAACGTGATTCCAAACCTCTCATCAAATTCTCCAGTCATCTACTCTTCTCAGTTAATAATTTGGTCCTACTTTAGATAGTTGGGGTTGGGGAGGGGTAGCTAAAGCAGCTACAGTTTCTCCACAAGGTTTAAGTTGAATCATGCAGAACTTGGACAATTACCTTAATTGGCGTGTACCACTTTGTCTGAGGAGGCTGGTGTGTGGGTTTAGCTCGAGGTGGTCTAGGCCTAAGTGGTTCCTCTGGTTCATCAGGAATTGTCACCACAGCATTTTTGGCTTTCTCTAGCCTTGCACCTTCCTCAGTAGATCCTTTATCTCCCCAACGAACCTTTAAAACATAATGTCAGGCATATTATCTAGATGTCCTAAAGAAAGAAGTTCATATTCAGCCTATGGTCCTTGGTCCAGGATCTCTGAGTAAAAGGAGATGATTAGGAATACTGGCTCCAAGCTCCTCCTCTCCTGAGATTTAATATGTTTCTCACCACTCCTTATGTATTGAATATTAAGAGCCTAGACAAAGACCCTTTGTAAATATCTGGAATCAATTAAATTTGAAGCAATTATTTCTCAGTTTCAAATAAGAAGTTATTTCCTGATTTCCATATGAAAAAGTTGGACAGTTTGCAATTCTGTTCTCTAATTAGGCATATTTCCTTACGAGGTAAACACATACCCATATATACTGATGACCCTCACTGAGGGACACTGATGATGATGGTGGCGTAATGATGGCAATTAACATTAATTGAGTGATTACTATGTGCCAGTCTCTCATTTAATCCATAAAATAAAGCAATGAGATAGATATTATATTTGATTCTTTCCAGATGAGGGAGCCAAGATAGAAAGGGTTTCAGTGACATGCCCAAAGCCACCCAGCTAATAAGTGGCAGGACAGGATTTGAACCTAGGAAGTCTGAAAAGTTTCAAAGAGTTTTGTATTTTCCAAATGTATTTCACACAAAGGAGTTAATTGTTCCTTCCAAACTTTTCATTAAGGCCAATCTAGTATTTGGAAGCAAAATAATTATATGTGATTTTTCTTTACTTTTTATGTAAAGTAGCCTGCAGACTTCAGTTCCTAAGCTCATCTGAATATGGTTATTTGACATATGGAGTTTTCACAGAGGAAGACAAATTTGTCAAAGTGACCAGGGACTTCCACAAATTTTAGGGAATTTCCTCCTCTGGAAACTCCTGAAATCAAAAATCACAAGGTCAAATGATTATTTTCATTTTGCATTAGAAGAAATTAAGGGCCAACTATAAACCAAACATTTTTACAAGTTGGCATGTGAATAGGATGTGTCTCTTGGACAAGGGTTTGGTCCAAGTGGGGACAGTGAGAAATCCTATAAAAACCAAGGACATTATCGGAGACCACATAGATAAGACACATGCAGGTCTAACAAGATACAAGGGCCTATCCAGGGCCCATTATGATCCACCACAGTTAAATGATTTCTACAAAAGAAAATAAATTAAATATTTTTAAAGCATTTTAATGACCTGAGTGAGTAGGTAGGAATACAGATGATTACTGTTCATAGAAAGAACTACTCACAGCTCTTTGATAAGGCTTACTTAGATGTTTTTACCTTTTTTACTACAATTTTAGAATGGGCTTTCAATTTCAAGTGGACCCTGCTGAGTCATTAAAATGTATCTGTATGTTTCAGTGTGATCAATGGTACTAGAATGTTCTTTATGAGGTTGTTAAAAATTGTTTTAAATACTATTAAACCTTTAGAGCTAGATAGTTGGCTTTATTTCCAAAGAAATGACCTTCTCTTTAAAATCACAGTGCCTTCACCTAGATAAACCAAACTTATAAAATATCCAGATATAGCTAAATTCAATTAAAAACTCTAAAACAAGGATACTCAATTTTAAGGAAAAATATAACAACAAAAAAGGAGGAACACAGTTAAGGGACTATATGAATTTCATATCTCAGAGAAATAATTCAGGTTAGAGATATAAGTAGATAAAATTCACATCCCTTCAGAAATTACAGGTTTTCACAAATACTGGCCATCACAGAGGAAATGGTAATCATATTCTTCATCCCACTATCACTGGCACCATTCTCAGAGAAACAACACTAAGACAGATGATCTAGAGTCCCACCCCATGTGGCATTTCTAGGGACTCAACCATGAAAGGACAATAATTATGAAATATAGTTGCTGAGGATTTAAAGATAATCATTAAACTCACAAGTATTATTTCATGAGGTAGCTTTATCATCACCATCATCACCACCATCACAAATAACACAACAAAAAATTCTCACTCAATCTCCAAGTCTAATACTAGAATTTTTTAGTTTTCATAAAATTCTTAAAATAAAGTAAACTTATATACACATATATGTATGTGTTTTAATATGCTTTTGGTTAAACCATATCGAGATTGTTAAAAAGGGTGAAAGTGTAAAAAGAATATATTGCTAAAGGGAGCCTTAGCAGAATTAATATCTCTGGGTTTTTTATTATGGAAAAAAGTAAGTACAATCTTGATATGTAAATTCTTCCAACTCTACTTGGCTTGCATTAGAAACAATGAAATTCCATAATTTCCAAAGCATATCTGGATGACTAGGCGGCTGTATCATAGAGGAGCAATTTCAGGATGGAGAAAAGAAACAAAAACAGTTTCACATAATTGGCAGAAACACGCATTTGAAATCACTAGGTATTGTGGCTAACAGCTGTTATTAACATCAGCTCCGTTTCAGCTTTCTGCAAATTGCCATTACCATAGTGTTTAAATACTTAATTTAAAGGAAGAGTAAGAAAATATTCTGGGTAAAATCCCTATCCTGTCTTTAAATAACCTTAGTTATGAAGATTTGTTTCTTAATATAGTTGGGCTCAATTTTTTCCCCTAGTTTAAAGTGTGTGTGTGTGTGTGTGTGTGTGTATTTTAAGAATATACTTTACAGTTGTGAAAAGGCATATTTTTCAAGCAGATTTTTCTTTCTATTTTCCCACTCCAAGTTTAAATAAGTTCATGTCTGAGAAAGTTTAATGACAATAAATTCTCAATTTTGGAGAATATATTTAAACCTGATAGTATAGCTCAGCCATATTTGAGACATTTTGAGAAACTTCTGTTAAAATAAAAAAGGAGATTTTTAAGTACTGTTTTTCCCCTATACAGTGCCTATATTTGCTTTCCCATTTTTTCCTCATTCATATAAATTGATGGGATACTCCACAGAAAGTAGCCAAAATTAGCCAAGGCTAACATCGGCCCAGATTCATGAAAAGTGACTAACTTCTTTTTTTTTTTTTTTTTTTTTTAAAGATTTTTTTATTATTTATTACATATCCCCCCCCCCTTTCTGCTTGTTCTTGCTGTGTGTCCATTCTTCTGTGTTTTTCTATGTCTACTTCTTGTCTCCCCCTGTCCCTGCGGTGACGCGCCGAGTCGGCCCTCCACGGCGGTGGCTCGTTCCCTTCGAGGGTGGCTCCATTCCATTCCCACCCACGGGCGGCTCCGCTCCATGTTTTGCGGGCAGCAGTCCTCCATGTTTTTTTTTGCGGGCTGCTCGGCTTTCCGCAGTTCGCAGGCGGCAGCTCCGCTTTTCACGGGTGACTTTGCCATGCCCGTGGGGGCTCCGCCCTGCCCGTGGTGGCCTTTTGCCTTGCCCACGGCGGCTCTGCCCCTCCCACGGCGGCTTGCCTTTCTCAAGGCCGTCTGCCCGCTCGGAGAGGTCCCCGGGTACCGAACCCGGGGCCTCCCATGTGGTACACCTGCGAGCTCTTTATCCACTGAGCTATCTAGCCGGGCCCTGACTAACTTCTTTTCACAAATTTTCTTCAACTGAAAAGAACAAGTGATACAATTTCACATATTAAAAGTCAATAATTCTTGAAACTGGAAATGTGGATAACTCCAAGAAGTGCATGAGCACTTGGCGCTCTTGGACACAAATCAACAATATTCCTTTTAACTCAGGACCCATTCAGGTACTCATGAATATTCTTTCCTTTACTTTAGAAACAGGTCAGTCTTTGGAACACTGAAAATGGGGCTAACAATAAGCTCACATTTATTCCTAATGTTTTCAGAAGGAACATTATTTATTCATTTAAGACTCATGAGGTATTTTGCATGTGTAAATTGCAAAATGGAATTAAGTGTATTTATTCTGAATATAAAAGTAGTGCAGCGCAGTGGATGTAGCTCCAGTGGTTGAGCGCTTGCTTCCCATGTACAAGGTCCCAGGTTCGATCCCCGGTACCTCCTATAAAACAAACAAACAAACAAAACACCAGCTCTCATTGGGGAGCAGATGTAGCTCAATAGTTGAGCGCCTGCTTCCCATGTACAAGGTCCTGGGTGCAATCGCTAGTACCTCCTAAAAAATAAATAAATAAATAAATTTTAAAAAGTAGTCCAAGCTCATTGTAAAATAAATTAGAAAACAATAGGGAAATATATAGCACAAAATGAAAATCACTCCATCAAAACCTACTAAATATTTTGTTATACACTGTCAAAACTTTTTCCCCCTTACACACATCTTTTTACTCATGTGTTTGGAATGAAGCCAAATAAACTAATATTAAATTGTGACATCATATTTAAATGTCTGTAACAACCAATTTTATTTACAAGTTTACTTTTTTTCCTTATACACATAGGAACATCCAATCTGCTCTTTCCCCATGTCTCCAAGTCTAGAATAATAGAACAAAAGCAAGTGGAAGGAAAATGGCCTTCCCTCTCTGTCAAACAGCTAGAGGTAGGCTAATAACAGCATCATGGTCTCTTGTACTGTTTGATAGTCCCAATTACACCATGTGAACACATATGCAATATCTCATCCAAAAGACAAACTTTAATAGCTTCTAGTGCTTGCCTCTTACAATGGCTTATTGGGAATGAAGTACCTGCCTCAGAGGATATTTCACCAATAATGTGGCAACCACTTAGGGAAAATATGAATTATTTTAAAATCTAATGTGGTCAGGAAAGTGAGAATCACTGTCAGATGATTTAAATAAACACTTTGGTAATGACAACCATGTTAAGTAGGTCTGGGCCTCTTTGAAGAACTCTGAAATTTATTCTGAAGAAGGGAAGCTCTCCTTGGAAAGCTGAATTTTATTGATACGTGTAAAAAGAGGAAATTTCAGCAGTTGAGGGGTTGTTAATTAACTTATTGATTTTTGTTGGCAGTAATGGGACAAAGCAGATATGCCCATAGAGACATGGAAAATTATTGTAAAACACATTAAAACTCCTTCTTGTCCAGAAATAAAATTAAAGGATAACTAATAAGGAAGAAATGCCAGAATCTTTGTTTAAATAAACAAGTCAATATATCAATAAGAAAATTCCTCAAATTGTCCTGTGGGATGGGATATTGACCTATTTATACTGTTGTTAAGGGCTTGGTACTGGTAAAAATTGCTTATTATTAATTAATCCATTACTTTGAAAAAAATGTTTTCCTAGTGATGAGATTATTAAGATCGTATATTAAAGTTCAATCTGAATCTATACTTTGAGCCAGTCTAAAAGAACTATTGAATAAAAATGATCTTTTATGTAAATTTTGATAGTCTGTGGTAACCAAAAGACATTAAAAAGTCCTAAACATGCTTCCTCTACATTTGTGATTAGGTCATATCCATAGTAGTGAATATTTTAACATAGTTTCCACAAATAGTACATGGCTATCAGATTTTATCAAAGATGAGCATTGTTGCAACTTCAAGTTACTCAAAGTTAATGTTCCATTCTGTCATGTTTTCCAAAATACTAAGAAAAGCCCTATCTTTGTTTTGAATGCAGAGGTCTTATCAATGGAATTCTTTGACTAATGAATCCAGTCCTTGAACAGTTTTGAAATGGCTAAGATGATTCTATAGGGAAAAAATTTTCTAGAAAAGACCCAGTATTAAGTAAAAATAGATGTTACTGTGGTACTTAATAGTCCCAGCAATACATGTTACAGATTAGCAACTTATATATTTTTTTAATGTTACTGACCTCCATTCTTTTAATTCCTCCAACCCCTCGACCACCATAATAGGAAGCATCCACAGTTGGCCATTTCTTGGTAGGCAGTGGTTCTTCTTCTTCTTCCTAGGAAGGTGCAATTTTTTAAAAATGGATTTAATTGATTTCTTAAAGTATTGTTTAGTAAGAACTGGCTCACATTTATATGTTTTTCTGAATGCCACAGGAAAGGATTCATGTAGTAGAAGTTATATATAGGGTATGTAGTATATTTTTGCTTTCAGGCACAAATTTAAGTGGAGTTTTAAGGCTATGAGGGCTTCTCCCTTCCTCAAGTTTTAGAAATCTCCTTTAATACACAACTAGGTGGCAAGGAGGTGCTCCTTAACTATGAGCATTGCTTTTTTTAAATTCTGAATTGATTCTTCACTTCATATTTTAAAATATAGGGGCCCGCCGCATAGCCCAGTGGATAGGGCGCTGGCATACCACATGGGAGGCCCCAGGTTCGGTTCCCGGGGACCTCTCCTAGCGGGCAGACCGCCTTGAGAAGGGCAAGCCGCCATGGGGGGGCCAGAGCTGCCGTGGGCAGGGCAAAAAGCTGCCACGGACAGGGCAAAAGCCTCCACGGGCAGGGCAGGTCACCCGCAAATGGAGCGCAGCCAGCCACCCGCGAACTGAAGCAGAGCCGGCC
>PVKH010002707.1:0-26504 GCA_004027955.1 Chaetophractus vellerosus
AAGAGCAAGCAGAAGGGGGGGGGGAATGTGAAATTAAAAAAAAAACACAACCAATTATAGGTATATTGCAAAGGCATCCCTTTTTGGCGAATACACTTGGCAACCGCTAATCTTATCTTCATTTCTATATCAGAAATGGTATAAGACGTGGTCAAGGTTTTTTTAATTGTCTATGAATGTCTAATTTTTCTATTACCATTTGTTGAAAAGACCATCATTCTTCCATCAATTGTTTTGGCACCTTTGTCAAATGTAATTGGGCATATTTGTTTGGGCCTATGTAGCAGTTTGGCAGTTTGCTATAGTTATGAATTCCAAAAATATATATTGGATTATGCTTGTAAACTGGTCTGTTAATCTGGGTATGATTAAGTTATGATTAGGGCGTTGACTGGGCCATGTCAATAGGGTATTGAGCCCTACCCCTTGTGGGGTGGGGTCTCGAAGATAAAAGACATGGCAATGGACAGTGTTGGAGCAGTTTTGAGTTGGAGTTGTGATATGGAGTCTTGAGCTGGAGCCCCAGGAAGTAGCGTACAGAGTAGCTTAGTCATGAGGAAAGAGAGAAGGGCCTGGGAAGAGAAGCAAGTCATTTGCCTGATAGTCTACAGCTGGCCTTGTGGCACAAAGCAAGCCTGAGCCCAGAGAGAGGAAAGCCCCGGGAAGAGAGGAACTCAAGAAGCCTGAACCCTGGCAAATGTCAGCAGCTGTCATGCTCCAACACATGGCAACAGACTTTGGTGAAGGAAGAAACTTATGCTTTATGGCCTGGTAACTGTAAGCTTCTACCCCAAATAAATACCTTTTATAAATACCAACAGATTTCTGGTATTTTGCATCAGCACCCCTTTGGCTGACTAATACAGTCTATTTCTGGGTTTTCTACTCTGTTCTATTGATCTATGTGTCTATCCCTCTGTATACTACCCAATCTTTATTATTATTGCTATATAAAAACTTTTAGTGAGATAGACTGATTTCTCCTCCTTTATTCTTCCTTTTCAAAATTGTTTTTGTTTTCCTGGTTCCTCGGTACTTGATTATATCAACAAAAACATCTTCCCAAGAGATTGACCTTGACTATATCAACAAAAACATCTTCGCAAGAGATTGACAGAAATAGGTTAAGCCTGTATATCAATTTGGGAGGATAATTGCCATTTTTACTTATGTCAACTCTTCCAATACAAGAACATGGGTATGTCTGTCTATATATTTAGATTTTGATTTCTTTTATTAGCATTATGTAGTATTCAACATATAAGTCCTATATATGCTTTGTTAGATTTACAGATAAGTTAATTTTTGTGTGATTGTAAATGGTATTGTAATTTAAATTTAGATATGCACAGGTTCATTGCCAGCATATAGAAATACAATTGGCATTTGTATGATTTTCTTGTATCCTGTGACTCTTTTGAACTCATGTATTGATTCTAGAAGTTTGTTTTTGTTTTTTTTTAAGATTCCTTGGCATTTTCTAAGTGGACAGTCATGTCATTTGCAAATAGGGAAAATTTTGCTTCTTTCTTTCTGATCTGTATGCCTTTAATTTCCTGTTCTTGCATTATTGCAGTGGCTACAACTTGCAGTACTTTGCTGAATCAGAGTGGTAAGAGCAGACACCCTTGGTTTGTTTCCAGTCTTAAGGGGAAAGTGTTCAGTCTTTCACCATTAAATATAATGCTAGCTGTAGGTTCTATGTATATGCTCATTATCAAATTGAGGGAGTTCCCCTCTACTACTATTTTTTCTGAGAGTTTTATCATGAATGGATGTTAAAATTTTGTTAAATGTTTTTTTCTGCATCAATTGATATAATCATGCTATTTTTATTCTTTAGACTGTTAATATGTTTCAATACAATGATATATTTTCAAATATTGAACAGCTTTGCATCCTTGGAGTAAACTCCATTCAATCATGGTATACAAGCATTTTACATATTGCTGAATTCTATGTGCTATTATTTTTGCAACTGTACTCATGAAGTATATGGGTCTATAATTTTCTTTCTTTTAATGCTGTCATTTGGTTTGGGTATCAGAGTAATACAGTTTCATAAAGTAAATTGGCAAATTTCCCCTCCTCTTCTATTTTATGGAACTGAATATATAGACTTGGTGTTAATTTTTATATATACATTTGGTAGAATTCTCCAGTGAAATCATCTGGGCCTAGAGATTTCTTTTTTGGATGTTTTATTATTATTATTATGAATTGAATTTCCTTACATAGAGTTATACAAATTTTCTATTTCATATTTGGTGAGATATGGTAGTTGGTTTTTTGTTTGTTTGTTTGTTTGTTTGTTTGTTTGTTTGTTTTTGAGAAATTGGTCCCTTTCATCTAAGTTGTCAAGTTGATGTGAATAGCATTGTTCATAGTATTCTTATATTAGCCTTTTGATTTCTGCAGGGTCTGTAGTGATGTCCCCTGTTTCATTCCTAAAACTAATCATTTGTGTCTTCTTTTTTTCTTTGACAGTGTTGCTAGTGGTTCATCAATTATTTTTTTTATCTTTTCAAAGAACAAGCTCCTTGTTTTGTTGATGTTCTCAATTGCTTTCCTCTTTTCCATTTCATTTATTCTACTCTTTTTTTTTGTTTTATTCTGCTTGCTTTAGCTTTACTTTACTCTTTTTATGTCCCTGAGATGGGAGCTTAGAATATTGGTTTGAGACTTTTCCTCCATTTTTAAGCATACATTTAGTTCTATGAATCTATTTCTTATTATCGCTGTAGCTGTGTCCCTCAAATTTTGATATGTTACATTTTCATTTTTATTTCATTAAATGTATTTTTTAAAATTTCCTTAGATACTTCCTCTTTTTGACCCATGGGTTATTTAGAAGTGTGGTCTTTAGTTTCCAAGACTTTGGAGATTTCTCCTGTTATTTTTATGTTATGGATTTCTAGTTTGTTTCCACTGTGATCAGAGAATGCATTCTGAATGAGTTTGCTTCTTCTGAATTTGTTGAGGGTTGTTTCATGGCCCAGGATATGATCATCATGTTTTAAGTTTCATAGACACTTGAAAAGAATGTGTTCCCTGCTATTATTTGTCAGATTATTCTATAACTATAGATTACATCCTGTTGGTTAATAGTGTGGAATATTTCATCTTTATCCTTTCTGATTTTTTTATCTAGCTGTTCTATCAATTGTTGAGAAAGAGGTGTTGACATTTCCAACTATAATTGTGAATTTGTCTATTTCTCCATTAAGTTCTATTAGCTTTTGCTTCATACACCTTGCAGCTCTATTGTTTGGTATATTGTCATTTTGACTATGTGTCTTTTTGGTTGATTGACCTCTTTATAATTATATAATTTCCCTCTCTGTCTCATAATTTTCTCTGCTTTGAAATCTACTTTATCCCATATTAATATAGCCTTCTGCTTTCTTTTGATTGCATAATATATCTTTCTCTACCCTTTTACTTTAAACCTGCCTATATTGTTATATATGTAGATCATATTCTTTAAATCACTCTTCTCTTTGCATTTATTTTAAGTATTCAAATATTAGAGCTTAAGTGTGCCATTTTTATTTTATTTTCTTTTTATTCTTCCGTTTGTGTTTCTCTGTTTTCTTTTTTTGCCTATCTCTGGACTATTTGAACAGTCCCTATTCCTGATATGGTCCCCTTTTTAGAACTCCATTTTGATATACTATGAGCCTTTGAGTATATTCTTTTAACTTTTAGTGATTTATGTAAATACTGCATTACCTATACATAGTACTTCAAAGTCTACTGGTGTCATCATTTTCCCAGTTTGAGTAAAGTTTAGAAACCTTACCTCCATTTACCTTTCCTATTAATAATATAAATATCTTAAATATTGCCTCTATATATGTTTAGAACCACATCAGATAATGTGATAATTTTTGACTCAACCATCAAACATAATTTTAAAAATTCAAGAGAAGAAGTAAGGTTTGTTTACTCATATTTTTGGTTACTATGTTCTTCCTTCCTGATGTTTTGAGTTTCCTTCTTTTTCTTTCTTTTCTGTTTAGAATAATTTCTTTAGCCATGATTTTAGGGCAAGTCTGCTGGTAACAAATTATATTAGTTTTCCTTAAACTGAGGATGTCTTGATTTCCCTTTTGTTGCTGTGGGATATTTTCACTGAGTTGACCTTTCTTTTCTTTCAGTGCTTAACAAATATTTCACTTTTCTCTGATCGCTGTGGTGAGAAATCTGCTGTTATTCAAATTGTTTTCCCTATAGGTAAGGTATAATTTCTCTCCTAATGCTTTGAAGATCTTTTTCCTTTGTCTTTAGTTTTCAAAAATTACACTATGATGTGTCTTGGTGTGGGAATGTTGGGGCTTATCCTTTTGGTGTTTCTTTAGTTTCTTGAATGTATGGGTTTATGTCCTTTGCAAAAGTTGGGACTTTTTAGTCATTATATTTTCTAGTACTTTTCCATTCCTACCCTCTTTTTCCTCTCTTTCTGGGATGCCAATGACATGCATGTTAGATAATTTGTTTTAGTCCCACAAGTCACTGAGATGTGCTGTTCATTTTCTTTTGGTCTGTTTTTTTCTCTGTTGTTCAGATTGTGAAATTTCTATTATTCTGTTTTGCAGTTCACTGATTCTTTCTTTTATGCCTTTCATTTCGCTGTTGAGCCTATCAATTCAATTTGTTATTTAGTTATTGTAGTTTTAAGTTATATAATTTCTACTTTGTTCTTCCTTATATATTCTATTTATTTGTGAGACTTTCTATTCCTTTGCTGAGACTGTCTACTTTTTCTTTTGTTTCAAATGTGTTCATAATTGTTCATTGGAAAATTTTCATCATGATTGCTTTAAAATTTTTGTCACAATTCTAACATCTCTGTCATCTCAATGTTGTCATCTATTGATTGTCTTGTTTATTGTTTTTTAATTCAGTCTGATTTCTAAATGTAATTAAAAATCATTTAAAATCTTTAATGTACTCTCAAGAAAATTCCAAAAATATGAACGTATTCATAATGAAAATGATTAGAAAACTTTAAAATTCTCCTTCTCATCTCTCCCCCTCTCTTTTTCTCTCCCAATATCTCATATATTTCAGCTGTACCTAGAGTCAAGTCCCACCACTTTTTATATGTATCATTTATTCTTCCACAAGCTCTCAGGTTTTTTTTTCTTTTTTTTTTTTCAAAAGGAAACCTTGATATTGCTTACTTCTTCATTTCTCATGAGGAAAAGTCTCTATAAAGCCCCTGGTAAATTATCCTGTTAGTTTAATATTTCCCTTTCCATCATCGATCCTAGGCAAACCCCATGGCTTTTCAATATTCATGTTATAAGCAAGGTACAAATGTAAATTTATCCCCATGATAAGGCAAAAATCCCATTGAATTTGAGCAGATTTTTAAATAGGGAAAGAATAAAGTCATGGTGGTTTACTGTACATGAGCATAAACTCTACAACAACAAGCTATGTTCGAATTTTCCGTTTATTACTTGTTAGCTTTGTGCGTTGAGCAATTTACTTAAACTCTCTCTATATCAGCAACCTCTTATGTAAAATAGGGAAATAATAAAATGGAGTTGTTAAAAATCAAATAAGTAGGTACATGTACACAGCTTAATACCTGACACAGAGGAAGTGTCAGTAAATGTACTTATTATTGTTTTTATTAAATAGTTGTTTCCTTTAAATCACACTGATATAATCATGCACTTTCTCCATTGCCATTAACCAAGTAAATAATTTGGAAATCGATGGTTGCACTCAAAAGATTGGCATATCAATAATTTACTTTTCATTTGTTGAGATTAAAGGCCCAAAAGTGAACACTTTGCCCCGAGAGGTGATCCCTCAATAGGTGAACAGATGAAATAATCAGACCAGGAGATACATTGGCAACCTGCATGAGACAAAGCCAACCTCACTAAAAATATCAAATGATAAACTAACCCAAAAGTCCCGAAGCCTATTATTTATTCTAAAGCCATGTACTCACATGCCTGATATTTTAAAAAATATGCTAGATAGAAAGTTTCACAACTACTTTGAAGGTTGGTCAACTGAGAGCAATAGCACAAAATTATAATCAGAATCCAAATGGCAAGGCACCAAGTCCTACATGTATGTAGGGCTGTATCTGTTTGGCTATATAAATGGGTTAGATTTCATTCCAATCTTATACTCTTTTACAGATTGCCTGTAATTTATCACATCATTTTATGCTTCTTAAATAAAATTTTTTTATGTCTTTTATAAAAAGAATGGCAAAGTATCTTTATAGACAATCTGACTGATTGATTTGGTCATCTTTATTCAACTTAAAAAATGGATTTTGCTTATTAGGGTGTCGTATTAGGATTAAGCAAATCTACAGTTGTGATATCATATAGTTACAGCCTTAAAAGAATAAAATGTTATCATTGATGGGGATGATGATGACAATGATGATGATAATGATCCTGATGTTGACAATAACATTACTGGAAATTTCATTAATAGATTTGAAGTGTAAATAGCTTAAATAGCTATACAATTAATCTTCCACTTTGCTGGTTTTTTTCCCTATGAATTTATTCACACTTTGTATTGAATGTATTACTTTAAACAATAGAACAGCCTGTGGAGAGAAAATAAAAAGAAAAATGAGGTCATCACAAGAGAGCTGACCAAGAAGAAGCAGGAATATGTGAAAGGGGGATGAGAGCTTGCCCTCGTGCCTTCTCTGCTCCTCTACATAACAGAAAATAGTAAACATTTTTATCACACATAATAGTGGTGATCAAGGTTGCTAGATATGATTTAAGGGCATTTCTGCACAGAAAAATATAAAATTGTTTTTTCTTATCAATGTGATTTTGTTTGATAATGATCATTTAATTCAGTCCATTTATTTATTAATTGTCTATAGACTCAGAAATAACCTCCCTCACTAAAAGCTATTCTCAACAGTTGGCAAGCAGAGAGATTTCTCACAGTTGTTCTCAGCGGTGCTCAGATTGCTCAAGTGAATTACTGGAAACAGTGGATACTGAGAATAAAAGAAAAATGATTGGAAAGAATAGAAGTTGATAGCATTGAAATAAAAACCTTCTAGTGGGGCAGGCCTGTGTGGAACTGCCTGTCTTTGAGTATTTCCCCAAGGAGCGGAATAAAGAATGGTTTTGACTGTGAGATGCATTTTAAAGCTGTAAAATAAAGGATTATGTATCAAATCAAAACGTGTTGGCTTAGAGACATATAACATTTTCACATGATCTTATTCCCTGCAATTCTTTTCATGTTTATTCATTAAATTTAACTACTGCTCCCATAATGTGTCCCCTTAATTGATAGATAGATGGTAGACAGATAGATAGATGATAGATAGATAGATAGATAGATAGATAGATAGATAGATAGATGATAGATAGATAGATAGATAGATAGATAGATAGATAGATAGATAGATAGATATAAACTGTTTTTCACACTACTTGATGATGCTGACTCCATAGAACAGAAATCCAGACTCCTGATCACATATAATCCTAAATAAATACTGAAAATAATTCTAAAATAGTATCCCTCACCATCATGACTTCTGAAATGTGCTGCTTTATTCTAGGACTATTTGTTCAAGGCTTCCATTGCCCAACCAACCCATATTTTTATAAGATCATTTGCTATTGTCAGGGAACAAATGAGAGCCTTGTATTGGCATAAGTACAAGGAACCCATGCCAAAAGAATGTTGCCCCCTTTCCCAGCACATACCCACTAGGTAGGATTAGTTAAGGCCTAAAACATTGTACAGATGACAATGTACAATGAGCCATATTTATGTATATATAATTGAAGAAAGGAGTGAATAACATATTTTCAGAAAGATTGATAGGATTAAAGGTAGAGAACTGCTAAGGATGGAAACAATATATTTTTTAATTAAGTAAAATCCTTGGCTTACAAGAAAATGTAAGTTTAGTGTAATTGCAGGAGAGGGTCTGCACTTGAGGATACTTTTTATCCTGTACCGTTTTTGCATCCTGACAAGGCAAGCCCAGAGGCTTAAAATCTACTTTCATCTATCATAGCTCACTGGCATAAATCAATCTGTACCATACCAGGCTCTAAAATGAATTTGATTATTTGGAGCAGGTTTACCTTTTGCTTTGTTTCCCATCTTACTATCACATTCTGTATTTCACATCAAGCCCTAGATAGATGTGAGGCATTATGACAAATCAGTCATAAGAATAAAATAGAAACTAATTTTTGCAATAATAATTTTTTCATTAGTTAATGTTATTTGAAATAGGAAAATGATGTGTAGGCTTTCTCTTTTTCTAAAACACATACCATTTTGAGGAATTTAAGGAATAAAGTCTCTTTTGGAATAGGGTCCATTATGGTAAATAGTTGGGGCCATTCTAATAAGAAAATGTAAAGCTATCTAAGATTTATAGACTTTATGTAGACTATGAAAAAGTACTCTACCCAATTTTCGGTTATGCAACAACTATAAAACTTCTTCTCAGTGATATGAAAAGAAAATGTCACTTCAGGCTCTCAGGACACTAAGAATCAGGAGCTCTGCACCACAAATCAGCGCATACTTAAAAATGCATCCTCCAAGGACAGCCTATAGCCATACCAATTGTTCTAAACAGATGCTGGCCAAGTCCATCTGTGCCTCACTAAGCACCACTTTTATTTTGCATTTCTTCACAGCATGAGTGTCCAGGAGGATTCAAAGCTCTTCTCTCTGCTACATTTTGCTGCATAAAATAACAACAAACACATCTAGAACACTTATTTTGATGACAGGCACCTTCTAAATGCTTTGGAATATGTTAACTCAATCTTCACTTAATCCTTTGAGGTAAAAACTATTATTATTCCCATAATACAGATGAGAAAACAGGTATAAAAGATGCTGCAGAAGGTCTCTTGGCCAGGGAGGGGTGGAGCCAATATTTAAACTTAGGCAGTCTGTCTTCAGAATCTACCCCCTTAGCCACTACTCTGCTGCCTCAGAACTAGGGAAGCCATATAAAATATAAGATGCCCAGTTAACTGAATATCAGACAGCAAACATTTTTTAGTGTAAGCATGTCCCAAATATTGCCTGGGACAATTATTTTTTATTTGAAATGCATATTTAACTCAGAATCTTGTATTTGTTATTATTATTATTATTATTATTATTTGCTGGAGCTAGCAACTCTACTAGGGAATGTCATTTAGCCTGTCTTTTCTGAATAATGCCCCCTCCTATGCATGGTCTCCATAACTGTAAGCAGCGGTTTGGCAATTATCAAGGCCTTTTCCTAATCCATCATCCTTGGGTATATTAGCTGCCTGTGAAGTGACAACATTTTAGTGGAAGTTCTTAAATTATGGATCAGGGGTCACAAATTTCCTCTGTAACAGATCAGATAGTAAATGTTTTATACTTTGCAGGTCATATGGTCTCTGTTGCAAATATTCATTTCTGTCAGTGTAGAAGAAAAGCAACCATAGACAATAAATAAATGAGCATGGCTATGTTACCAAACAAGCAACAGGCGAGATTTGTTCCAAGGACCATGGTTTGCTGACCCATGCCATAAAATCTTCTGGCTGATTCTGTGATGAGTTCTCCATCTGAAAACAATCAGCCCAACCAAGAGACACCATAGGATCATAAGATCTCTCTGCAAGTCATCTGCTGTTTAGTGAAAGAAATCTTCAGTGAGAAATTGTTCCTCAATATCTTTATAAGAAGGCCAGACTTTATCCAATATTGCAGTCAGACAAGGGCAGAAGTCTAACAAGATGACAAAACAAATGAAAAGCAAGTCCTAGGTCTTGCAGCAGGTCAGATCTGTCCCCTTGAGATGGAGATGTCCATAATTACCACTATTTCCCATATGTCACTCAAAGAAATTTACTTCCTTGTATCTTTCATTTTTTTCTTCTCTTCAGTTCACTTGGTGGAGTGCAGTTGTAGTCTTTCTTTGCTCGTGCCCCTTCTTTCCATTGATTTTAAATCCTTAAATTCAAAGCCATGACCTTCTGTATCCCAACTGTCTCAGAAGTCTCCAAACACCTACTGATAGCCATATCCAGAGGCTTCCTTCCATTCTGTCCCATGTTTGATCATTCTGCCATATTTGAAATTTTGACTTCTTTGCTTCTCAAACCACTGTCTGCCTTGGAATCAAGATTGAATTCTCTCATTGTTCTCTTCTTATTTCTGTGTCCCGTCTACCCAGGCCCTATGGTAGATCATCTATGAGGATGGCCACCTAGAAGTCGCTGTGTTCTTCAATGCCCCATCAAGAGGTGGAGACTATTTTTCCTCTGCTAGAATCTGTTCTTATCCTATAATTAGCTCTGACCAACAGAATGAAGCAGAAATGACACTGCACCATATCTAGGCCTAGACCTTCAGAGGTGTGGCAGCTTCTGCTTTCAGTTTCTGAGAGCCCCAAGCTATCATGAAAGAAGTCCATTTATACCATCCAGCCATTCTAGTCAACGCAAATGAGAAACAAGGCATATGAGTAAAGCTGCACTGGCCATTAACAGCCCCAGCTGACCTTCTGGCTGAATGCAGCCACATGAGAGAGACTTAGCCAACACCAGAGAAATCCCTCATCAAAGAAATTAAAAAACTGAGAAAAAAACTGTTGTTATTATAAACCATTAAAAGCTGGGTGGTTTTTAACCTGGAAGTAGATAAATTATAAGATCTCCCTTTCAAACTCCTTCTCTGCTTAACCCCTAAATATTGTAGTTCATTAAATTATGATATAGTCCCACTTCTATTCTCATTCTATACATCATCCTATGCTCTAAATACTACTCATATATCAATAACTCCACAATAAATTCCCTTCTACTACACCACTCCTGAGAGCTGCCTGCCTAAGAAATATCTGTCATGTCATCCTACAAAGACAGAAAACTCAATATATCATAATCCTTTCAATCTAACCCTAACAGCACAAATTGTTTAGAAATCTGTTCTTTCAATACTCACTACACCAGTAGCACATTATGCCAGCCTCATAACTTACCACTATCAGTTTTGCACTGAAACTCCAGTCACTATAATGCACTTGTAACATATAGTAAAACCAATTCTATGTTAACAATCCAAATTTGAAAAGCAAAAATTCTAAACTTTTAGAATAAATATAGGAGAATATTCTTTATGATCTCAGGGTAGGGAAAATTTTCTAAAATCAGTCACAAATCACACAAGCTATAATAAAAAATAATAAAATTGCATCAAAATATTTCTGCAAGAATAAGTTACCATAAACAAAGTGAAAAAGGTCACATACTTGAAGAAAGTATCAGCACTACATACAATTGATAAAGGAATAATATTTGGATGATATTAAAAACTAACACAAATAAATAAAAGGAATATTAAAAATCTAAATGAAAAATAAGCAAAACAAATTTCCACATTAGTAGAAATTTAAATGTCTAATAAAATAAAATAAAAGTTATTCCACTAGTAATTGGGGAAATAAGAAATAAAAAATCCACAACACTATTTCAACTAATTAGATTAACAAATAAACAAACAACAAAAGAGAAAAATCCAAGTATTGGTGAGGAAGTAGTTTAACAGGAACATACATACACTGACTGATAGGTGGAGAAGAAAAGTGTCAATAAATATAATAAATTTGCAAATATGTATATGCTATAAACAATAACTACAATCTTGGCTCATACATAGATTCTTAATTATAGCACTGCATTAAAATTACCTGAGTAGTTTTTCTGTTGTCTTTTCTTTACTACTAGTACCAATGTCCTACCTGAAAAAAAAAAGTGAATAAGACTCTTTAAGGCTGAGTCTTAGAGATGAATATAGGAACAATTTTCAAAAGCTCCAAAAGGTATTACAATCTATAGCCAGTGTTAAAAACGACTGTTCCAGAAGAAAATTCACGTATACAACAAGGAGTTAAGTTTCCTGTCATAGACAACAACTGGAAACAAACTGAATGTCCTTCACCAGTTAAATGGATTAATAACATATAGTCACACAATGGAGCATTATAGCATAGTTAAAATTAATTACTTAGAGCTGCATAGTTCAACATGAATAAATCTAAAAACACAGGTGTCTTAGTTTGCCAAAGGCTGATGATACAAAATACCAGAAATGGGTTGGCTTTTATAATTGGAAAATTTTTAGGGGTAAAAGCTTACAGTTCCAAGTCTGCAAAAATGTCCACATCCAGATACCATCAGAGATGCTTTTTACCAAAGTCAGTTACTGGTGATCCTGGCATCCTGCCACATGGCAAGGCATGATAGCAGCTGATCTCTGCTGAGTTCCCCGCCTTCCCCACAAGGCTCACCATCTCCAGGAACTCAGCTGTGAGCAATTAGGCATATGGCTTGTCTTTTTCTGGGCCTCCTCTGTCAGTCTTGACTGCTTCTCTTTCTCTCTGAGCCCAGCAGTGGGTGATCAGACATGTGGCTCATCTCTTCAGCCTTGAGCTGTTTGTGGGCCTAGCCTCTTGGGAGATTTGTGCCTCAGATTCAGCTGCTAGCAATCCTTGAGCCCTCTCTCAAGGCAGAGCTCTCTTTTCTATGTGCCTTTCCCTCTGTGTCTCTGTTTATATATAAGGCTCCAGTAAGAGGGTGGAGACCCAACCTGAGTCATGCCTCACTGACCTAATCTAATCAAAACTGATATAATCAAGTGATCTAATCAAGATCCCTTAAAGGAATCTAATGCAATCAAAAGGTCTCAAACCCAAACGAATGGATTAGTTCAAAAACAATCTTTTTGGGGGGATTTACCAAATTCAAACTGTCACAACAGGTTTAAGTAAAAAAGCATACTTCAGAATTATATGTTAATAATATTAGAAATTTAAAAATATATAACCAGTACTCTATGCTATTTATAGTTATATAACATGTGACAACATTTTTAAAACTTTTGAGGAGTGATAAACACCAAGTTCATTATAGTATAGTGATAATTCTGGAGCAAGAAGGATTGGAAAAGTATTGGGGAGTCATATAAAAGGGGCTTTAGCTCTACTGAATTTCTAAAATGCTATATAAGTCAAGAAGAAAGGATGCAAATGTGTCAAAATTTTGAGATTTGACTAAACTGGGTTGTAGTGTTTTATTTCTATACTTGAAATATTTCAAAAGATGGTACAAAGCAGGGAAGGAGGGGAGATGGATGGAGAGAGAGCAGTGGAGGATGCATGGAAGGAGGTTAATTTTTGAAAGTTGAACAAAGATGAAGGGTATTTGTGCCACAAAAGTTAGGCACAAAGCTAATCCAAAAATATTTCATAGCCATCTGTATTATTTTTATATTTCACATTTGATTTGGGGCTCTTCTTAAGTGGAAAGCCACAGTGTAGAAATCAGAACAAAATGCCCCGAGAATAGACCTACTTAGGATATTCCCCATACTACCAAGTTCTCTAAAACCAAGACTATAGCAAATATGAACTATCTGTACTTAACTCAGTGTGTATATGTGTAAGTGTGTGTGTATGTGTCTTTGAAATGGCACTATGCAATTAGTACAGCTATTAAAAATCAAAAGTATTTGCTCACAGGTACTCTGGCATAAGCATTTTGTCTTTGGCCTTCCACTCACATGTTTTGTGGAAAATCTATGTGTTGATCTTTGGCATGGTAATGAACTTCTTTATTAATTTCCCTTGATTATTTTTGCTCTTTTGCATCTGATGGTCTTTATGTTCCATCTCCCTTCCCACCAGGAATGATGAGTCCTCAATATAACCTACTTGCTTGCCCCAGACTGAGTTGGTTGGTGCCTCTACTTTAGTGATATGACAGTTCTGATAGTCTTGTTACTGAATTTTCAATATTGTATTATAATTATTATTTACATCAATGCTTCCCCAGCTAAATTGTAAACTCCCTGAGAGCAGAAACCATAGTACCTTCTATGCAAGTTCCCTATGTATACCTCTGGCAGGTACCCATCTTCTCTAACTAACCTTCAGCATCTTGAGAATGCCCCCTCAAGGCAGCTTCTACATGCTTTTCATTAGCCTATTCACTCTATCTAAGGCAACTTATATTTTGGTCAATTCTCCCTACTCTTTCTTCCTTTACATGTGTGGCCTTTTCTATTTCTTCTCTCATAATTTTAACTCTGATTTCTACAATAAGTTCTCCCTCCTCTTCAATTCCATAGGGTTTGTTTATCTGTGAATATTTTGAACTCTCCCTCATCTTTGAATGAAAATTTTGCTGGATACAGAATGCTTAGCTGGCAGGATTTTTTTGGAGCAACTTAGCTAAGTCATACCTCTTCCTTCTCATCTCCACAGTTTCAGGTAAGACATCAACAATTAATTTATCATGTTTCCCTTTTCTCTTACTGCTTTCAGGATTCTGTCTTTGTATTGGGGTTTTGACAATCTGATAAATATGTATCTTGGAGTAGGTCTGCTAGGATTTATTGTGCTCGGAGTGTACTTTACTTCCTGGACATGTATATCTGGTCCCTCATAAGAGTTGGTAAATTTTCGGCCATTATTTTCTCAAACAGTCCTATTGCCCCCTTTCCCTTCTCTTTATAACACATTTGTGCATTTTGTGTTATAATTCAGTTCCGAGTCCCTGCCAAATCTTTTCCATTTTTTTTCCTTTTATCTATCTGGTCTACTGTCTGTGCCAATTCAGATATCCTATCTTCAACATTATTAATTCTCTGCCTGTTCAATTCTATTACGTGCTTCTATTGTAATTTTAATTTCTTGCATTATGTCTTTCATCACCATAAGATCTGTTCTCTTTTTTACATAAGTTTAGAATTTCTTCTACATGTTCCCCCAGTGTTTTCTTGATATCCTATATCTCTTCCTTCATTTCATTGAGTTGATTAAGGATATTTGTTGGGACATTCTTGATTAGTTGTTCCACATGTGCATCTCCTCCTGCTTTTTTAGTTTGTTCATTAGACAGAGCCATGACGTCCTGTTTCTTAGTAGGCGTTGTAATTTTTTGCTGATATCTAGGTATCTGTTTATCTTTACTATTTTTTATTTTTATTTTTATTTTTTTAGGAAGTACTGGGGTTCAAACCTGGGCCCTCATATATGGGAAGCAGACACTCAATCATTTGAGTGACATCCACTCCCTAGCATCTGTTTATCTTGATGGGCTTATTCAGTTGGTTAGTTTCTTTTTCTAGTCTAGGGTTTTATATTTGTTTGGTTTTGTATTGGGTCCTCTTATCACTTTGTTCCACTAATTCTATATCCTTGTAGAGCCCATATTCAATAGAAACAAATATTAAATCCACAAAAAAAGGAAAGAAATACAAAGAGAAAAATGAAGAAGGAGGAAGAAAAAAGAATAAAAAAGATACAGGAAAAAATAAATAAGAGGGAAAAATAGTAAACAGGAATAAAAATTTAAAAGGTGAAAAAAGAAACAGGAAAACATAAATAAAAGAAAAGAAATAGAAAATAAAATACAATAAAATGCCAGATAAGTGAGAAAAGAAGAAAGAAGCACAAAACAGGTAAAGACAGAAAGGAAGGAAGAAAAGAAGAGGTGGAATGAAATAAAGAAAAAGAAGAAAGAAAAAAAATAAGAGAACGGAAAGAGAAAAAAGGAAAAAGAGGGTAAAATAATAATAAAGAAAAGATTAAAAGGAAGGAAAAAGAAAAAAGGTAAAAAATAAAAGACAAATGAAATAGAAAGCAAAGAAAGAAAAGAAGAAAAACAGGAGAAGAAGGAATGAAAATAAGGAAGAGGAAAAGAAACAAACAAGCAAAGCAAAACAAAACAAAAGGAAACAAAATCTGGGTCTCCCTCTCAGACCACCAGGACTGGTTAGATTCCTCCTCTCAGGTTGCCTATTTTGGCCAATCAATCACACCACAAAAAATAAAAAATAAAACACAGGCCTCCCTCTCAGGCCACCAGCAACTCACCAGTCTATTCCTGTCCAGATGCTTGTACCTGCCAACCAATCACCCCACAGCCAGCCTCTATGCCAGTACCTGGATAAAGAAAAACAAGATGAAAAGAAAAGAAAAGGAAATAGGAAAAAAAGATGAGAGAGAGAGAAAGAGGGAGAAAACTTCCAGCTAAGTTCCCTCAGCTCTCCTTGCAGCTCAACCAGCTCAGTAGCTCTCCTCTACCCTAAGGAGGCCGGACACTGGCTCTTCTCTCCCAGGTCCTGCCGCGTGGCCCCCCCCCTCCCCAGGGCCAGCTAGGTGGTTTTCCTCTTCCCCTGGGCTTGTTAGTATGCTCCCTTCTTCTCTCTGGCTGGTCAGCTCCCCTTTTCCCCAGTGCCCAGCTGAGATCCCTCCCTCTCCAGCCACCCTCTCCTATTGCCCCTGCAATACCCAGGCTTTTCTTATGCCCAGCAAGCCTGCCTACCTTCCCACAGTTTCTAGAGGAAGAGTGCAGCCTGCCGTTCCCCAGTCTGCCAACTTGGATCTCTCCATTGGATTTGATTATAATCTTAGTTTTGGGTGCCCATTAAAATGGTTATATCTTTATGTACCACAAGTTTGATCTCTCTTTCCAGAGAGTAGAATCTTCTCCCCTTTTCCCTTTATATTCCCAGTGACCCAGGATTTCTTAATGTTCCATCATGACCACCACATGCATTGGAATAATCTGGGGTATTTTGGTCAAAGTATATTTCTGGCCACCCTACAGAATCTCTGGGTGCAGAGTCTCAAATTTGCAAGCTAACAAGTAAACTTTGAGAGAGTTAGAAACAATTTGCATACAGGGTAGAAAGAAATTTGGAACTAACCTATTATCAAGTTTCATTTGTGTCAAGGGCTGTACATATTTTAGTAAATTCGATCCTAACTGAATTTCCATATGAGGAAGGTCTTACTATGTTTATTGTATAAATGGAAATACTGAAAATGGGAAAATATAAAGCATAGCAGGACATAGAGTTTCTTTAGCAACTACTCAGCTCCACCCTGGTAGAGAGAAAGAAGCCAATGGCAATAAGTAAACAAAAATACCATGGATTTGATCCAATAAAACATTAATTATGGGCACTGAAATATGAACTTCAAATAATTTTCACATGTCATAAAATATTCTGCTTTTTTTTCTTTTTAACCATTAAAAAATATAACAGCGATTTCTAGCTCCTGGGTCATTCAGAAAAACAGTTGGCCAGATGTGGATTAGCAATTGTAGTTTGCAGAACCTGCCTTCAGCTATCAGATTTCAAAGCTTTTGTTAAACCGCAGCTGCCTATCTGAGCCTTGATTACAATAACTACTAGAAGGTATTAAATTGGTTAATGGGACATCATTTCTGACGTTTTTGTCTCAATATCATAATTGTAGCTCAAGAAGAAATTAAGTAAAACTGAATCCCTTATCATGCCCTGGGTTTTTATCCTTGAGGCCATTTAAACGCTATCTAAATTTTTAGTTTATTAATCCCCTCTTCTCAAATTTGCCCTTTTTGCTTTCTGTGACCATCACCTCTTTTGCTAGCATACTCAAATCCAGATCCAAAGTCAAGATTGTAGTCCATATCATGATGACCTGTATAACCTTGCCATAGACTTATTTTCCCCATTTTTCTCTCTCCTTCAATTAATACAAAGCATCCTTTTTAAAAAGGTGTCATGATGTATGGGATTTTTCCTTTTGGAGTAATGAAAACATTCTAAATTGACTGAGGTGGCAACAGCACAACTCTGTAATGAAAATATGAGCCACTGAGTGTACACTTTGAATGGACTGTACAAAGCATGGGACTGTATAACACAGAAAATCCTGTGGTGGAAAATGGACTGTGGTTAACACAACACATATAAGAAGTTCTCTCTTGAACTATAACAAATATATAATACTAATACAGGGTGTTAATAATCAGGTGGGTTAGGGGAAAATACACAAAATGTAAGATATGGGCTGTAGTTAGTAATATTTTGATGATGCCCTTTCATAGTTTGTAACAAATGTTTCACAACAATGCAAGGTGTTGGTGGTGGGGTAATGTATGGGAGCCCTGTGTAATGATATGCAAATGCAAAATTATTGTAAAAGACAAAGATGGACACTATATGCTAGTAAAAGTGGTAATCTTTCAAGAAAAAAGAACAGTTATAAACATTTTTGTACCTAAACAGGGCACCTCAAAATGAATGAGGAAAACACTGGAAAAACTAAGCGTAAAAATAGGTTCCTCTACAATTATAGTGGGGGACTTTAAGACACCATTATCAACATTTGACAGAATATATCAACAGAGAATCAATAAACAAACAAAGACTATGTATAATACATTAGAGTATCTGGACCTAACAGACATATACAGAACACGACACCCAAATGCAGCTGGATATACATTCTTCTTGAGTGTACATGGATCATTCTCCAAGATAGACCACATGCTAGGCCACAGAAAAACTCTCAATGATTTCAGAAAGATTGAAATTATACAAAGAAATTTCTCTGACCACGATGGAATGAACCTGGAAATCAGTAAGGGACAGACAACCAGATTAGGCACAAAGATATGGAAGTTGAACAACATACTCTTGGACAAACAGTGGATCAAGGAGGAAATCACAAAAGGAATCAGGAAGTACTTTGAAATGAATGAAAATGACAATACAACATATGAAAACCTATGGTATTCAGCAAAAGCTTTAATAAGAGGGAAATTCATACCATAAATGCATACTTCAAAAGAGAAGAAAGAGCTAAAATCGAAAACCTAACTACACACCTGGAGGAATTAGAAAGAGAGCAACAAACTAACCCCAAAGGAATATAAAGAAGGAAATAACAAAGCTTAGAGGAGAGCTAAGTGAAATAGAAAATAAGAAAGTACTAGAAAACATAAAAACCAAAAGCTGGTTCTTCAAGAAGACAAAATTGGAAAATCCTTAGCTAGACTAAAAAAGAAAAAGAATGAGAAGCAAATACATAAAATAAGAAATGAGGAAAGGGATATCATCACTGACCCCACAGAAATAAAGAGTACCATAAGAGGATAATTTGAAAAATTATATGCAATCAAGAAGGATAATTTAGAGGAAATGCACAAATTCCTAGAAACACACAAGCAACCTACATTGATGAAAGAAGAAATTGATGAACTCAAGAGACCAATCAGAAGTAAAGAGATAGAATCAGTCATCAAAAACCACACAACTAAGAAGAGCCCAGGACCAGATGGATTCAAAGGTGAATTCTACCAAACATTCTGGAAAGAACTAACACCAATTCTGCTTAAATTCTTCCAAAAAATAGAAGATGACAGAACATTGCCTAACTCATTCTATGATGCCAACATTACCCTAATCCCAAAGTAAAACAAAGACACCACAAGAAAGGAAAATTAAAGACCAATCTCTCTAATGAACCAAATGCTAAAATCCTCAACAAAATACTTGCTAATCATATTCAACAACACATCAAATGAATTATATACTATGACCAAGTAGGTTTCATCCAGGATATGCAAGATGGTTCAACATAAGAAAATCAATCAATGTAATACACCACATAAACAGATTGAAAGAAAAAAATCACATGATCATCTCCATAGACACACAAAAAAGCATTCAACAAAATACAGCACCCTTTCCTGGTAAAAACATTGCAAAAGATAGGAATAGAAGGAAACTTTCTGAACATGATAAAGGGTATATATGAAAAACCCACAGTTAACATCATATACAATGGTGAAATCCTAAAATCTTCCCCTATAAGATCAGGGACAAGACAAGGATGTCCACTTTTATCTCTCCTTTTTAACACTGTGTTAGAAGCACTTACTTGAGCACTGAAGCAAGAAAAAGAAATATTAGGCATCCAAATTGGACAGGAAGAAGTAAAAATTTCACTATTTGCAGATGACATGATCCTACACATAGAAAACCCTGGGAAATCTACAACAAAGCTTCTAGAGTTTATAAATGAGTTCAGTATAGTCACAGGTTATAAGACCAATGTGCAAAAATGAGTAGCATTTCTGGACACCAGTAACAATCAAGCCAAGGAGGAAATCAAGGGGGAAAGTACCATTTACAATAGTAACTTAAAAAATCAAACACCTAGGAACAAATTTAGCTAAAGATGTAAATGACTTACACACATAAAACTACAAACACTGCGAAAGGAAATCAAAGAAGACTTAAATAAATGGACCAATATTCCCTGTTCATGGATAGGAAGACTAAATATCATTAACATGTCTATCCTACCCAAACTGATCTACAGATTTAATGCAATCCGAATAAAAATCAACACAGCAATTTTTAGTGAATTGTAAAAATTAACTATGAAATTTAGTTGGAGGGGCAAGAGGCCCCAAATAGCCAAAGACATATTGGAAAAGTAAAATGAAATTGGAAGAATCACGCTGCCTGACTTTAAAACATACTACAAAGCTACAGTGGTCAAAACTGCATGGTATTGGCACAAGGATAGACATACCAACCAATGGAATCAAATTGAGAGTTCTAATATAGATAATCACATATACAGTCAACTGATATTTAACAAGACCACCAAGCCCACTCAACTGGGAGAGAATGGCCTCTTCAACAAATGGTGCTTGGAGAAATGTACAATCATATCCAAAAGAGGAACACCATCTCACACCTTTTACAAAAATCAACTCAAGATGGATCAAAGATCTAAAAATAAGAGCCAAGACCATAAATACCTGTGAAGATAATGTAGGGAAGCATCTACAGGACCTTATAATAGAAAATGGCTTAAAGAACTTCACACCCAAAGCACAAGCAGCAAAAGAAAAAATAGATAAATGGGACTTCCTCAAAATTAAAATCTTTTGCACCTCAAAGGAGTTTGTCAAGAAAGTGAAGACAGCCCACACAATGAGAAAATATTTGGCAACCATATATCTGATAGGAGCCTAATATCCAGCATACATAAAGAAATCCTATATCTTGAAAATAAAAAGACCAACAACCCATTTAAAAAATGGGCAAATGATTTGAACAGACACTTCTCCAAAGAAGAAATAAAAATGCTAAAGAGCACATAAAACTATGCTCAACATCACTACCTATTAGGGAAATGCAAATCAAAACTACAATGAGATACAATACTACACCCATTAGACTGGTGACCATTAAAAAAACAGAGGACTACAGTGTTGGAGAGGATGTGGAGGAATGGGAATCCTCATCCACTGCTGGTGGGAATGTGGAATGGTCCAGCCATTGTGGACGGCAGTTTTGTGGTTCCTCAAAATGTAACTATAGATCTGCCATATGATCCAGCGCATCCACTGTTGGGTATATACCCAGAAGAATTGAAAGCAAGGACATGAACAGATATATGCACACCAGTGTTCATAGTGGCATTATTCACTATTGCCAAAAGTTGGAATCTACGCAAATGCCCATCAACAGATGAATGGATAAACAAAATGTGGTATATACATACAATGGAATATTACTCAGCTTTAAGAAGGAATACAGTACTAACACATGGGATAACATGGATGAACCTTGAGGACCTTATGTTGAGTGAAACAAGCCAGGCATTTAAGGACAAATATTACATGACCTCTTTGATATGAATTAAGCAAATTGAGCAGACTCAGAGAGATAGACTCTGGAAGATAAGTATACAGGAAATAGAAAGGGAGAAGAAGGTTGTGAGCTAACACCCACACAGGCTAAATCTATGATAAGATGGAAGTGAGTAGTTGTGCAGCGAAGTGACATGACAGGGTTGTAGTGATACTACTGGGTTGGGTGGTAGATCTTGATGGGGGGGTAGGGTGGGGAGTATGTGTTAGATGGTCCATGGAACTGGGTAGAGGTTTGGGGAGGGACCAGGTGAACACTGGGGATTGACTGGTATGTGGTTGAAACTACAATGTTGAGAAGGCTCTTTTTACAATATGACGAGGAAGGGTTACTGGTTTAGGGTGTTGGATGGGGGTGTGCATTTGGGAAAGGGCACACCTGGGGCAGTCTTCTAGAGAATGTGCAAGTGATCATTTTGTCATAGTGTGTTGTGTTAGTGGGTGGCAAACCACATAATGAGTGGGAAGGAGTTGGACTCCTATCCTGGGGAGGCCTGATATGTTCTCAAACAGAGGAGAGGATGTCTCTTGAGACCATGGGCAGTTCCTAATAGGGGAATACAGACTAATGTGTCAAGCCCTCAGCATTGTTGCAAGTATCTATGAATCTTGTCCTTCAAGGAATGAATCCTGGCAATCACCATGGGCCCCGAAGGGAGGGGAAGGGAGGAATAGAAAATATGGAAGAGCAGGTATTTAGGGGGCAATGGAAGTGTTCTGCATGATCTTGCAATGTTGGATACAGGCCTTGTTAAATTTCATCAAAAATTTATAAAAGTGTAAGGTCTAAAATATAAACCATAATGTAAACCATTGACCATAGTTAGTAGCTATGTTTCAATATTTATATATCAGTTGTAACAAATGTACCATCCACATGTAAAAAGGTTATTAGTATGGGAAGGAGGAAAAGGGGTAGGATGTTGGGTATGTGGGAGTCCCCTATATTCTGTATGTGACTTTACTGTGACCTAAAACTTCTTTGAAGACAAAATGAAAAAAAGTAAGACACTGGGGAAGAAATGGAAGAAAATGCCACTGTACATACAGGACAACAAATATTACAGTAATGAAAGACAAAACAACAAAAAATTTATTATTTTTAAAAAATATTTCTCATTATTTTTTTAATATCCCAATTTCTTCTTTTACTTTATTTTAGTTTTAGTTTTTCTAAATTATTATATATTTTACTTCTTATGTTTAAACCTATCATTATTATTTCATTTTCCTATTAATTGTATTTGGCAATATTTTCATTTTTTAAGAAGTTTTGGATCACTGAAGGGTTACAACTGTAGTAGGGAAGGATCATTGGTGTGGGGTGTCAGTGAAGGGGGATACATGGGAGGAAGTTCACCTGGGCATACATATAAGGTATATAAATGTATTCAAATGTTCATGGGGTATTCCCACAGTGGGTAGAGATTCACACAACAACTGAAAGAATATTAAAATCCCATCCTGGGGAGCTCTGCCACATTCTCTAATGGAAGAGCAACAATCTCCCAAGTAGAGTGGCAATGACTAGCGAAGAAGGATGGTCCATTGATGGGCCCTGGATACGGATGACAATGCTTATGAGCCTTTGCTCTTGACATTGCAACTTAGCCTAATTTTGTACAGTGCCTAAGAGTTACCTCCTGATAGCCTCCATGTTGCTCAAATGTGGTCCCTCTCTAAGATAAACTGAGCATATAAATGCAATACCTACCCCGCAGAATGGGACATGACTCCTGGGGATGAGGCTCCCTGGCATGGAGGGATTACTGCCAAGCACCAGCTGGTGATATAACTGGGAAAACACTTTGAATAAAAGGGAGAAAAGGTAAAGACAAATAAGTGTATATGGCTAAGAGACTTCATAGTGAGTCAGGAGGTCATCAGAGAGGTAATGCATATGCAAGTCTCAGCAGGATGTCATAGACTGCCAAAGTAGATACTACCCCAAATAGTGGGGATCCTGAGGGCTCTGGAGACACCCAGGTCCTATGGACATGGCAGATAGCTCCAGAGTTTGGTGCCTTGCCAGCGGGCCCTACTTTGGAGTTTGTGCTCCCGAGTGTCATAGAGTTGGACTCAGATGTGACTTCTCTACACATGGCTCTTCTGTCCCTTTTATTTGAACCTATAGTTAGTTCTGGAGTTGGTAGGTATATGTCCAAGATACCTGACTCTTGGAACTGTTCATATGCCAGCTGGGCCCTGAGCCTCAGCAGAGTTGCAACACCTACTCTCCAGTTCATTGTACTCGCCCAGAACAACTAACCAGGAGGTGAGGATGGACAACCACCACACCAAGGAACTGAGAGAGTCTACAACTGCAAGCCAGAGAGTCCTATCCATCAGCCATATGGGATCAAAGTCCCCTGTCAATTAGAGGTGGAATGGGCATCACCATCCCAGAATCCTCAAATTAGGGAATAAAATGTGGACTTACTGGTATTCCACTATAGACTTATTGTGATTCTAGCAGTGGAAGAAATTATATCATAAATGTGGAGACAGTGGCCACTGGGGGTGCTGAAGTCAGGGAGAGGGAAAAAGTGGTGTAATATGGAGCATTTTCAGGACTTGGAATTGTCCTGAATGACATTGTAATGACAAAAACAGGCCATTGTATATCCTGCCATAACCTACATAATTGACTGGGAGAGAGTATAAACTACAATGTAAACTATAATTCATGCTTAGTGGCCATATGCCAAAATGTGTTCATCAATTGCAATTGTACCACACTAATGAAAGAAGTTTTTAATGCGGGGAAAAGTGGGAGTGGGGGAGTGGAGCATATGGGAATCCCTTATTTTTTTTTTATGTAGCATTTTATGTAATCTAAGTATCTTTAAAAAATAAATTAAAAATATATTCTAAAAAACGTTAGATCATTACATTTGTTATAGGTATAATAAGGTGGTTACGCTCAAGCCTGTAAAAAAAGACATCTAATTTCTACTCCATTTTCTTGAGTTACTTAGATATACCATAGACTTGACTTTATCCATTTTTGCCCTCCTAGATACAGAGAAAGTGTTTCAATGGCATGGGATGGAATGAAATTTTCCCAAGAATAAACACATAGCATTAAGACTCAAGAGCTCTGGGGTTCAGTTTAGTGTTTCTGCCTTTTCAATAGGAGAAGCCTTTTTCTGATTTTTCTAGGGCCAGAAATGCCTGAAATTGAAGAGTGGGTTTGGCAATTTTCAGTTATAAAGATTGTGCTGAGCTGAGAGACTACTAGATTTAGAGGCTTTCAACTCCTTCAAACCTTAAAATTTGGGGGGTGGTCTCAATATTTATATATTAAGATTATTTCTCACATTTCTCTTTTTTTTGATATGTAAAAATCATAAGCCAAAGCAAGCAGTTTAGACAAATTATTCACCTATTATGAGAAGATTATCTCTTTCCATTGAGAAATTCAAGAACTTTGTAGGAAAAAGAAATCCAAATCAATAAACTAATACTAATATTTTACCACTGCATATTACTTTATATAAATAAAACTAAAATATTAAAAATAAGGGCAGGGGCCGGCTAGATAGCTCAGTGGATAAGAGCACTGGTATACCACATGGGAGGCCCCAGGTTCAGGTCCTGGGGACCTCTCCGAGCAGGCAGACGGCCTTGAGAAAGGCAAGCCACCGTGGGTGGGGCAAAGCCGCCGTGGGCAAGGCAAAAAGCCGCCACGGGCAGGGCGGAGCCTCCACGGGCATGGCAAAGTCACCCATGAGCTGCCGCCTGTGAGGTGCAGAAGCCGGGCAGCCCACAAAACACGGAGCACTGCTGCCCACAAAACATGGATTGGAGCCTCCCATGAAAACCGAACGGAGCCATCCACAAATGGAGTGAGCCGCCTCCGTGGAGGGCCGACTCGGCACGTCGCCGCAAAGACGGGGGGAGACAAGAAGCAGACATAGAAAAACACAGAAGAATGGACACACAGCAAGAGCAAGCAGAAGCGGGGGGGGGGATATGTAACCAAATAAATAAATAAATAAGTAAATAAGGGCATACTATCCAAGACATATACTTGTCAAATTGTCCAATGATCAAGACAGAGAGAATAGTGAAAGCAGCAAGAGAAAAGAGAACCATTACATACAAGGGAAGCTCAATAAGATTAAGTGCTGATTTCTTATCTGAAACCATGGAGACAAGAAGGCAGTGGTATGACATAGTCAAGGTGCTAAAAGAAAAAAAACTTCCATCCAAGAATTCTCTTATCCAGCAAAAGTGACGTTCAAAAATGAGGTAGAATTCAAAATATTCACAGATAAACAGAAATTAGGAGAGTATGTCAATAAGAAACCTGCACTTCAAGAAATACTAAAGGGAGTTCTGCTTGTCAAAAGGAAAAACCAGGAGAGAGAGAGTTGGAGGAGAGTGTAAGAACAACTAAAAAGAGAAGAAGAGAAATAAAAACAACATATGGCATACATAAACCTAAAGAAAATATGACTAATGTAAGTACTTCCTTGACAGCAATAACATTAAATGTTAATGGATTAAACTCACCAGTCAAGAGACACAGATTTGCAGAATGGTTAAGTAAATATGACCCATATATATGCTGTCTAAAAGAAATCCATGTTAGACCCAGGGATGCAAGGAGGTTAAAAGTGAATGGTTGGAAAATAATTCTACAAGCAAACAATAACCAACAAAGGGAAGAAGTAGCTAAATTAATATCAGACAAAATAGACTTTATTTTATTTATTTATTTTTAATTTTTTTTAATTTATTTTTTATTACATATCTCCCCTTCCCCCCACTGCGGCGACGCGCCGAGAGTGGTCACTGCGCAGGCGCGGCTTTCCCCGCTTGTGGGCGGTCTCTGCATCCGTTCACGGCCGGCTTTCAGTTCGCGGGTGGCTGGCTGCGCTCCATCCGTGGGCGACCTGCCCTGCCTGTGGCGGCTCTTGCCATGTCCATGGCAGCTTCTTGCCCTGCCCACGGCGG
>PVKH010002708.1:0-15122 GCA_004027955.1 Chaetophractus vellerosus
GGAAGGGCAAACCAGGCAAAGTAGAGCATCTCCTACCCTGTGCCACCGAGGTGTGCGATAGCAATGAGCGCTCTGATTAGTCAGTTGGGCAGGTTAGTATGAGATATGAGGGGTTAGCTCCTTGAACTTTAAAGAATGAGCTATATACAAGGGCTTGGAATACTACCTTGATGTGGGAATCTTCTGCTATGGAGTTTTGTTTGACCTGCTCCACATGTTCTTCTACAGACTAAATAACACCACACAGTCACAAACACAAAACATGCATGAAACGAAATTATAAAGAGAATGAAAAAGTTGAAATGGCCACTTCATCACTTAAAGATGGCAGAAATGAATCTGTAAGTTTTCCTTTAAAAGGCACAAAATCAAGAAAGAAATTAAATTGAGTAAATTGATATCATTAAACACAAAATGCAAAAAGGGCAAAATTAAAGTTACCATGACTATTACATACATGTAAAAACATAAATGCTATTTCAAAATAAATATTATTTATATATCACTTATGTAACAAAGTTCTAACCTAAACTATAATTTCTAAAAATAAAACTCGTTTGTATGAGCAGATGCATTTTATACTACATAGATTCCTATCCTACAATAATTTATTTCAAATGCAAATTAAAACACTTATTTTTTAAAAAAGATTTAAAGTACTGATAATTATTTCTCTCTTACTCGTAAGAGATATAATTCATTAAACAGGGAGTCAGGGATTGGAACTGACATCAATCCTTTACTATAATCACATGCTTTTTTCTCCTCAGTAAATAAATGTTTGATAAAATTAGGCATGGGAAGAAATTACACAAATAACTTGTTCCTGGTTGATGACAAAAGTACTAAAAGATGATGACAGTCAGAAGTAATATTTCTGCTCAGCTCTGGAAACTTCTGAAGGTTTGATCAGAGCAATTAACTCTTTTAATACCTCTTGAATGGACTGCAGCACTTTAAGCAAAAAGGGCCCCTCAAATTCCCTGAGCATGCCTTTAGTTTCTCTTCTATGGCTGGTGCGGCTGACAATGAAGCACCCAAGAGAGTGTGGGGATGGAATGGGAAATGTGTGGAACAGCTAGTCCAACAAAAGCGAAAATTGCTGAAGAATTGGTTTGCCTTTTATCCATTAGCTGAGTTTGCCAAATGTATCGATTTAACAAAAATTTGTTTTGTGGAATAGTCTTTAATATATTCAGCAAGTAAAAACATTTTCTTATGACTATATCCAAAGTATCAGCATTTCCCATAGGAGTTTTCTTTTTTCAAAATATTTTTTAAAATTAGCCATTTTAGCATTTTTAGGATTAGTTTGCCAATTTCATTAGTTAATCAATCATTGAATTTGCCAAATTTATTTATTATGAAAATACTGTTTAAAGATTTAACAAGATAAAGATCTTGGTTAGGACAGGTTTAGTAAATTTTGCATATTTCTGAGCTTAGTGAGCACTTTTTAATTTTGTCTTAATAACTAAAATTTTCCTCATAATTGAATTTTTTCTTAAAAACAATTTTAAGCATATCTGCACTGTTCAAAACAGTAACCATAACCATATGTGCCTATTTAACTTTAGATTCATTAAAATTAAACAAAACTTTATATTCAGTTTCTCAATCTCACTAGCCACATTTCAAGTGTTTAGCAGCCCTGTGTGGTTAGTGACTATTGTATTGGACAGTACAGATAAAGATTTCCATCATCACAGAAAGTTTTATTGGATAGCACTAGACAAGATAGTAAATTCACTCAATGATTCAAAACTCAAAAAGTATAAAAAAGTACATGATAAAAATTTTTCCCATCCCAACTCCCAGCCATGTTCTCTAGAGCCAACCAATGCTTATATAAAACTTTAAGAAAAGTTCAATTTATCTCTGTCCTGCCTCCTTGATCATGGGGACCCTCTGCTGGAAGTAAAATAGAAGAGACTACTCAGCCTGCACTGCTGATCCCAAGAGCACAGAGACTGAGGGACCTAAAAAAGGGGAGACTAAGGGGCAGAATGAGGGAAAGAATGAGTCAAGGAGGGAAGGAGAAACTAGAGAGGAGAGGGAAAATCCTGAAGGGCAACATGGAAGTTTTAAGGGTCAGAAACCTGGACACCTGGCTTCCCACAGCACTCTAAGGCTCTGATAATTCATTCAATACAAACTGCTACAATATTTATGAAGAGTTAAAAACATTTTCAATAAATCATTAAGTTTAATAATTTGATGAACTAAATACTCAGCAAATCTATCCTTCAATGAGCTGGCTTTCTGTGAATACGCAAAGCCCTAAATAGAACAAGTACCATTTACTTAAAATTCATTTCTTAGATTCCTATATTATTTTATGGGATTTGGGCTAAGAATCACTATAAGGAAATGCTATAAATAGTGGTTTAAATGAAAGAGGAATCGAATTTGGCCCTGTGATTTCCCTAATAACCCTTACATCAATAATTTCAATGCCACCGGGGTCTTTCGTTATCAAAAAGTTTATAATATAGAACTCAAAAGATCTCTCTAGTCCATTCCCCTACTTCCTCATTTAAGTACATAATTTCTAAATCCATAGAGAAGATAATTGACTGATCACTAGTGTTGAGCACAATTACCATCAAGTAAGTGAGTGATTACTAAAAAGCATTAGTATGGCAGATTCTGCTGCCCTAGGTTTGGGGAAAAACAGCAGTTCTATAATTTACCATGTGAAACTGAGCCATGTGGACTGTCCCCCTTAGTGTTCACTCCTCTGAGTGAAATATAACTCATTTTTCTTCTGGCTGCCAAATATTTAATAACATTTGACACAATACTCTGAACACTCTCTAAATTGCCTATTACTTCATTAAATGGCCCCAAAAGGACCGAATGCTCATATAAAAGGTCGGTGTAACTGTCACTTTAGAAGGAGCATATCATTTTAAGTATTTAAAAATGACAGCTTCCCAAACTCCTGATTCTTCTTGAACCATGTATGATTATACCACTAATTTACATTAAGCTTAAAAGTCACAATGCCATGCAGAACTTCTGCATTGCTTTGTAAAAACAATCTTCATCTTATATTTGATATTTCTGTAGTTCATTCTCTTTCACAAAATTATCCTGAATTTGTTGCTTTTCAAGTTTATCCTCTTCATTTCTAGATGCTGAAAAAGAAAATGCTTTTAAGGGGCTATATTGTAGTTTTAATTAAATGGTATTCAGAAAACTATATTGTGGAGTACACTCATTTATATTTTAAGTCCCTGAAACCATTCATTACAATGTTTATCTAGATGTAAAATCCCAAAGGCAAATATTATAAAGGAGGTACCAGGTACCATTTGATTAAACATGATTTGTCAAGGGACCTATGTGGTTTCGTTGCTATGAAATGAAAATTTTAAGATTTTATCTCAAAAGAAGTTCACTGTAGTTGAGTGAACTTTGACCATTACCAATGATATATAAAAGATGATAAAGGAAGTTCCAACCAAAAAGAAAATTTCAAAATAAATCAGGCAATAACTTCATTAGAAATTTAAAAGAAAATTAAACAAAAATAACAAAATAAGAAATATATTCCTCCAAATACCTCACTCTGCTTTCTTTTCTTAGTGAAAATATATCTAATAAATGTCTCTTGAAGGACCTCTTGTTTAACAAGGAAATGCCAAAGTCGTTTGACTGGAAGTGCAGAAGAATCCCGAGATCTATTTAAAAAAAATTTAACACATTGCACATATTTAGTCTAAAAATGTTTCATATTTGTAGATACTTAAAAAAAAAACACCAAAAACCTTCCATAATCTACTGCCAAGAAGATACAGCATTAAGTGCAATCAAATTTTACAATTTATTTCATCTTTTTTTTTTTTAGTTTTCTTGAAAAGTATCCCTTCTAGCAATTAATTACAAGCTCTCGGAATAAATAGATACAGCTGACAAATGAATCTCTTATTGTTCTATTTCTAAATTATACTTTAGATTATAAAGTCAAAGGTTTAATTTATAAACAGAGAAAAAAGCCTTGCTCATTCAAGTTTATGAGCAATACTCTTATCAATGGCTGGTTGTCTCAAACAAAGGCATGCTACTTATCAAAAGGGGCCTGGACAGGCAGCAGATGATCAAAACACCAATAAAAACCCTCAAATCTGTATACTGTTAAATTACTGATAAAAGGTCAGTTGCACCTTGTTTATACAGATTATTATCCTCCCTCCCCCCAAATTTCTGTAGGCGTTCTTAAAATAACAATAAAAATATAAAACTTAATAATAATAAAAGATTTTCTCCCGAGTATAAAAGTAATACATCTGTTGAATTAGAGGTAATCTGGGGAAAATAATTTTCTATCCAGATTTCTGATGTTTTTCTTATAGTATACTGCTCGAAACAGTTTTGCAAGTTCAAAAGTAATGTACATTTTGAAGGCCACTGACAAATATTATCAAATTGCTTTCCATAAAAGTTCAACCAAGCCACATTCTCATCAACATTATGAATTGCTTTCTTACTTGAATGGAGTATTTTCAGGTTCTAGCATTGCTTTATTTCGAAGAATAGCTGGTCCAGCTCCTACTGAAAGGTCAGTGGGATATGTGTTGATGTAGTTAGGGGGAGGGCCTTCAAATTGATCCATTTTTTCTTGCAAGATCTGTTCCCAGTTCTCCAAGTTTTTAATTATAGCAATACCTAATGGTGATGTTACAGGCAGCTCTAAAAGGTGATAGAATATATAATTTTATTTTGATTAAAAATATTGATCAACTTATTTTAAAAATCAGAATTCTTAAGCCAAGACTTCCAAAAATATAAATAAACCTGAGAATGTTAATCTAATACCATTTGGTTTCTTAATGCTTTCAATAAAACAAAACAAAAAAAAAAACCCAACTCTTTAAAATGAGTTTAGAAAATGCCTAGCTTCTCCAGTCTGGTGACCTTGTTCTTTCAACATTCTAGGTAAACAGTGATTCTTGCTATAACTTAGAATGATAGACTAGAGCCTAAAATAAACAAGACCTCATAAAATCTCCAATGCAGAATTTTCTTTTTAGTACCAACTGCCCTTTTATATAAAATTTGTAAAAAGGAAACCTTGATGGTAGTGCATTAGATTTAAATAACATTAATTTTCAAATTCCAAACTCACCAGAAAACTCTAATCCAGCAATGGGAAAGAAATTCCTGACATTGTGAAGTACTAGTTTAACCATTGTCAAATGAAGGAGAGCCCAGCTGTTCAGGGGGACAAAAAAATATTCTCCTTAATTGAAAAATAAAATCATGTTCTTTCTTTACTCTTTAAACTGCAAGATAGAAATATTAAATTAACTAAGAACACCAGAATTACCACAGAGCTAAACAAAAACCAGATGCTACAAACATATATTACATTCTATTACTATAGGATATTTGCACTGTGCAAACCCACCTCTCTCCAGCAATACACCAAAAACTAAGGAAGGAGGGATGGATGTTGTAGAGCATCAAAACACTACTTCTAATTATAATTCCTGGCAGATTAGCCAAAGGGGATGGGCCAGGGCAAAAGCCCAACCTGGAGGAAAAAGAGGTTATCTGCATTTTGTTATCCAAATGAATTTCTACAAAGAAATCTGAGATGGAGAAAATTTTGATCAGAGACACATAATGTTCCCTAGCAACTGTTTAAGCCCCTTCCCAAACCAGAATAAAAGCTGTAATTGAATTTTACAATACAAATATAGCATTTTTGTATCTCTGAAAAGAAAAGACATGTAACAATAATCACACTTGCAATAGATGAAAATTATCTAGCAGAAAAAATATTTACCACAGTCACATGGAATTCAATTAAGTTCTAATAGCACACCAATACATTATATATATTTTCTCACTAAAATTATTTTTTCACTCTGTACGAAAGGTATTCTTTAAATCAGGATGTGAAGGAAAACTCTACCTTTAGAAATTTACCTCAAAGATAGAGAATTCCTAATCCGAAACATAAGTCAGTTCTTGCATTAAATCATGTTAATAATGTTACTTAAAATTTGTAACATGAGGTTTTTCTACAAAAGAAATGCCAGGAAAAAAGGTCTCATTTACCTATAGGAATTTGGATCCTGGTGCTCTTGGATTTGTGTATCTGAAAAAAAAGCATCATCTTCTTCTTCGTCACTATGAATGCTTTCATCTGAATCATATATAACAGCACTATCAGACAAGGGAAGAAATGGCTGCAATAAAAGGTAAAGTTTAAATATATATATATATATATATATAATTGATTTATTTTTGTCCTAATTTAAAATGGAATGTCTTAAATGGTATCAATCTAAGTAAATTTTTTCTTTTGCAGAAGATATGTTGATAGACCTAGAAAAGTCAAGAAAACCAGCTAAAACTCTTATATTCATTCAGTAAATAACCTAGTAGCTATATATATATATTTTAAAAATCAAGTTTTCTTATATATCAGAAATAACCAGTTAGAAAAGTCTAAAGAAAAAAAAGATATGATGAAAAACATAAAATACCAAGGGAAAAACTTTATAAAGACAATGAGAAAGTAATAATGAAGGAAATTACAAACCCTTATAAAAGCATATAAGGAGATAAAAACATGAAGAATCTATCTTTCTTTCTAAGTTAATTTATAGGTTTTCTAAAGTTCATAGGGAAGAAAAATTAGATGAGATTAGCTTAGAAGTCTTTTAAAAACAAAAGATAGCATTTCTTAGTAGATATTAAAATAAGAAATTAAGAAGTATGACCAAACAATTGATCAATGGAAAAATTTAGTCCAAAAAGAGATTATGTATAAGAATTTAATCCATGACAAAGATATCATAAATCAATGGGGGGAAAGGAAGGATTATTTAATGAATGATGCTAGAACAACTAGTTAGTAATTTGTGGAGATAGAAGATAAAGAGAGATAAAGACTGATCCTCACTTTATTCTAGATGGCATTATGCATTTATCAAGACCTATAAAACTGTACAACACAAAGTGTAAACCATGATGTAAACTACAGACTTTCGTTAGTAGCAATGCTTCAATATTGGTTCATCAACTGTAACAAATGTACCACACTAATCCAAGATGTCAATAATAGGGGAAACCATGTGAGTGGGGTTATATGGGAATTCCCTACACTTTCGGTGTAATTTTTCTGTAACTATAAATCTAAAACTTTTCTAAATATAAAATTAAAAAAAAAAAAGAAACAAAAAGCTAAAAAGGAGCAAGAAGATGAAACAGAGGAGAACTGAATAGTAAAAGTAAGCCTAGTTATTAGTGAAAGAACTTTCTTTGTTTAACAACAATAAAATACATCACAAAGAAATATATGGATAGATATGACAATAAAATTTTTCAAATTTCTGTAGGTCAAAAAAATCATAAACAAAACTAAAAAGAAAACAACAAGCTGGAAAAAAGTGTCACAAATAAGATAAATTGATAATTTCCTTAATAAATAAAAAGTCCATAAATAGTATTAAAAAACCATAGTCCAAAAGATAAGTTAAGAACATGAACAGACATTTCCTCAAAGGCAAATGCCAATGAGCTTGTTAAAAGTTTTGGTATCACTACTAGGAAATAAAACTTGTTTATCTATCCAATTAACAAAAGTGAAAAAAGAAATACTTAATGTTAATGAAGCTGAAGTCAGATGTGTTCTCTCACATTTCCAAAGAAAGTATAAATTAGTAATCTGTAAAGTAATCTGGTAATATGCTTTATTTCTTAATGAAGTACTTAGAACAGGAAAATATATTAATCAAGCTTTAGTTATAATAATGAAAAAATAAATATAGCAACTCTCTATAGGCAAGTGTTTAAACTATAGTATATTCATTAATATGAAGCTATTCAGTCATTAGAAATTATGCTTATCTGGAAACAATGACCAACTCAGTAACAAGCATCCCTAGCTCTTGATTGTGTTTTCTAAATATCATTTCCCACAGAAAGGAACAAGGTTCTTTGGAGAATGGTTGTTTCCAGTCTGGGACAGAAAATGTGCAGGACTACTCTAGAATAACTTGTCATATAAGAAAGCAAGGAAATTACCAAACACTACTGGAATAGTTTCAAAAAGATTCAGGAGCCAACTTGAAAAGGCTCTCATTGGCCAAAGATGGGATAATCTGAGCATCCAAGCAATAATAACTGCAATGGATTAAAACACCAAATGTTTAAACCATAAGATCAAAACAAAACTAAAGTTAAAAAAAAAAAGGCCTTCTCTGTAGGTTGCTAGAGAATCTATTCATCATTTTTGAAAACTGGTACATAAAAGCATAGAATTTATACTCTTTTTCTCATTTATAATGTGCTTCAGGATAACCAAATAGTTGAAGGGAAGTATTTCAGCAAATAAAAGAACAAATGACAGGATTATATCAGAATTTTTAACTCCCATTGAAATAATGGATTTAAGCAAAGAGCATCAACTAACATCAAAAGAGAGACAGCCAGAAATTATGTACTTCCTGATGGAAATAGACAAAACTACTACTTATGGAGTATTCCTGTACTCTCCCTCCCCCACCCAATCGGTACAGAATGTGATGAAGCCTCAAGATTTTACTTCCATTTTACAGGAAATACAATTTTCAAAGAGTCATGTTCAGGGGAACAAAGTATGGGCATACCATCAGCAAAATCCATTGAGACATCCTACGGAACAAATTCTTACGTTGCCCCCCGACCTTGCCCCAAAAGGGGCAAGAGAGAGAGAGAGAGATATGGAGGTGAAACATATAGATTAAAAGAGACTTAAGACATATCGACCAATTGTAATAGATAAATCTTATTTTGAATCCTGATTTAACAAATTAATTGTACAAAAACATTTAAGAGACAATTGGAAAAATGTGAACACTATCCGCATACTTAATATTAAGGAATGTATGTGCATTTGTGTGTGGGGGTGTGTGTGTGAGAGAGAATGTTATTATGGTTCTATTCAAAACTCTTATTTTAAAAAAATAAATAAATACTTTTAAATGAAATTTTATGATATCTAGGATTTGTTTCCAAACAATCTGAGGATTGGGCAGAGGTATAAATGAAAGAATACTGTCCATGAGAAGATGATTTTTGAAACTGTATGATGGTATACAAGATTTATATGCTATTATATCTCCTTGAGTGTATGTTACAAGTTTTCCATAATAAAAAATTTGTTTTTTAAAACAGCTATGATATGATTTTAAAAATAATTTTATTTGAGAAGTTGTAGGTATACAGAAAATTCATGCAGAAAATATAGAGTTCCCTTATACCCCCCCATTATTAACACTTTGCATTACTGTGGTACCTGCTACATTATTATTATAATGGTACCTTTAACTATAATCCATAGTCTATATTAGGGTTCACTGTGTTTTAGAGTCCTATGGATTTTTAAAATTTTTATTCTATTAACATATATACAACCTAAAATTTCCCCTTTCAATTACATTCAAATGCATAATTCAGTGATGTTAATTACATTCACAATGTTGTGCTACCATTACCACCAGCCATTACCAAAAATTTTAATCACCCCAAACAGAAATTCTATCCCAAAGAAGTATCTCCCCATTCCTTACCCACAATCAGTCCTTGGTAACCTGCATTATAGTTTCTGGCTCCATGAATATGCTTATTCTAATTATTTCATATTAGTGAAATTTATAGTATTTGTCGTTTGGGGTCTTGCTTATTGCATTCAAAATGTTGTCCTCAAGGTTCATCCATGTTGTCACATGTATCAGAACTTCATTCGTTTTTATGAATATTATTCCATTGTGTGTGTGTGTATAAATATATATATATATATATATCCTATTTGTTCATCCATTCATCTGTTGAAGGACTGCCATTTTTTTTGGTTATATCTTAATTATTTACATAGAACATTGGTCCAATAACATAAAAATAGAGAACAGCAGCTGGAAATTTATCTCATTTAATATTCAGAGATAAAAGGGTTAAACACTCCATTATTTTCTGTATATAAGTCCTTTTTCATTTTGAAATCTGACTGCAATCAAATTCTGGCACTGTTCCAAGCTATTATACAAACAGGATACTGAAGGTCATCATTATACAGCATAGGGCAACATAAGGACCCTTTCCTTCACCTATTCCGGCACACTTCCAAAATACACCCAACAGTCATAGTGAGGCCAGGGAAGCCCCAGCCACATCACCCTTCTCCTGCCCTTTTCACGGTCTCCCGCTGTCTGGCTGGGCCTGACTGGATACTTCCTCCCGGGTCGCCACCATTTTTTGAATAATGCCACTATGAACATAAGTATCTATTTGAGTCCCTGCTTTCAATACTTTTGGGTATATACCTAGAAGCAGGACTGTTGGGTGAAATGCTAATTCTATAATTCTGAGGAACTACCAAACTGTTTTCCACACAATAGTTTGTTCTATTTAACATTCCCACCAACAATGAATGAGTGTTCCAGATATTTCTCTACATCCTCTCAAACACTTTTCTCTTTTTAAAATAGCCATTCTGGTAGTTGTGAAATGGTTTCTTGTGATTTTGCGTTGAATTTCTCTAATGGCTAATGACTTTTTCATCTGCTTACTGACCATTAGTATATTTTCTTCAAAGAAATGTCCATTCAAATATTTTGTCCATTTTCAAATTGATTTGTCTTTCTGTTGTTAAGTTGTAGGATTTCTTTATATATTCTGGATATTAAACTCTCATCTGATATGTGAATATCGAAGATTTTCTCCCACTCTGTAAGCTGTCTTTTTACTTTCATGATAAAGTCCTTTGATACACAAAATTTGATCAAGACCCATTTATCTATTTTTTCCTTTGTTGCATGTACTTTAAGGGTAAAGTCTAAGAAACCATTACTTAACACAAGATGCTTCCTTAGGTTTTCTTTCAGGAATTTTACGATTTGGGTTCTTAGATTTAGGTCTTTGACAGATTATGAGTTAATTTTTGTATACGGTGTAAGGTAGGAGTCAACTTTCATTCTTCTGCATATAGATATCCAGGTTTCTCAGTACCAATTGTTGAAGAGACTATTCTTTCCCCATTAAATAGACTTGGCATCCTTTTAAAAAATCAACTGACATATTGAGAAGGGGCACTGATGCTTCGTATATGTAGAATTTTCAATTAGCTTGACTGTAAAAGTATGGAAATGGATAGAACTGATGGTAATGCATTATAGTGAGTATAACTAACACAGCTGGTTTATAAGTGGGATTGTGGCTGAAAGGGGTAATCTAGGGATGTAAATGTCAATTGAAAGAAAGCTCAAGAATCATCTAGGGACTAATTAAGATAGTGAACCCAGAGGTGGATAAGGATTGTGGTTAGTAGTACACATATAAGAATGTTCTTCTATGAACTAGAACAAATGTACATCACTCTTACAAGGTGGTAAGAATATGGAGAAACATGGTAAAAATACAATTAATGTAATCTATGGACTATAGTTAACAGCAATATTGTAATTTCTTGCATCAATGTCAAAGAGGGTACTGTGTTAATCATAGACAGAGTATGGAAAAAATATACCAAATATACACTGTGGACCACAGTTAGTGGTAATAGTCTGATGATGTTCTCTCATAATCTGTAACAAATGCCCTACAACAATGTAAAGTGTTGGTGGAAGGGAATTCTGCACATTATACTTGATTGTTTCATAAGTTCATAACTTCTCTAATAAAAAATATATTTTAAAAAAATCAACTGACCATAGCTGTGAGGGTTTATTTCTGAATCCTTGATTTGATTTCATTGGTCTCCATATCTGTCCTTGTGCCAGTACCATGCTGTTCAGAATACGGTATGTAATAAATTTTGCAATTTGTAAATGTGAGTCTTCCATCTTCATTCTTTTTCAAGATGGCTTTGGCTATTTGGGGCCCCTACCCTTCCATATCAATTTGATGATTGGCTTTTCCATTTCTGTAAAGATGGCTGTTGAGATTTGATTGAGAGTGCTTTGAATCTGTAAACTGTTCTGGGTAGAACTGATGTCATAACAATATTTAGTCTTCCAACCCATGCATACAGAATGTCCTTCCATTTATATAGGTCTTTGATTTCTTTTAGCAATGTTGTATAGTTTTCTGTGTATAAATTTATTCCCAGCTATTTGATTCTTTTAGTTGCTACTGTAAATGGAATTTTTCTTGATTTCCTCTTCAAATTGTTCATATTAGTGTATTGTATAGAAATGCTACTAATTTTTGCATGTTGATCTTATATACTGCCACTTTGGTGACTTTATTGATTAGCAGCTTTGTTGTGGATTTTTCAGGATTTTCTGTGTTTAGGATCATGTCTGCAAATGGAGAATTGTACTTCTTCCTTTCTAATTTGGATGCATTTTATTTCTTTTTCTTGCCTAATTGCTCTGGCTAGAACTTCCAGTATAATGTTGAATGACAGTGGTGGTAACAAGGGGTACCCTTGCCTTGTTCCTGATGTTACAGGGAAAGCTTTCAGTCTTTCACTCTTGACTACAATGTTAGCTGTGGGTTTTTCAAATATGCCCTTTATCATGTTGAGGAAGTTTCCTTCCATTCCTAGTTGTCTAAGTATCTCTACCAATAAGGGGCACTAGATTTTGTCAAATGCCTTTTCTGCATCAATTGAGATGATTGTGTGTTTTTCTCCTTTGTTCTGTCAATATGGTGTATTAGATTAACTGATTTTCTTATGTTGACCTACCTTTGCATTACTAAGATCACTTGATCGTGTGCATAATTCTTTTAATGTGGTGTTGGATTAGGTTTGCTATATTTTGTTGAGGATTTTTGCATCTAAACTCATATGAGATACCACTCTGTAATTTTCTTTTCTTGTGGTATCTTTATCCAGGTTTGGTATGAGGGTGGTGTTGGCTTCATAGAATGAGTTAGGACATCCTCCTTCCTCTTCAATTTTTTGAAATAGTTTGAGCAGAACTGGTGTTAAATCTTCTAGGATAAAATTCACCAGTGAAGCCATCTTGTTCTTAGATTTTCTTTTTTGGGAATTTTTTGATGATTGATTCAATCTCTTTATTTGTTATTGGTCTTTTGAGATCTTCTATTTTTTCTTGAGTCAGTGTAGGGAGTTTGTTTGTAGGAATTTTTCCATTTCATGTAATTTGATGGAGTACAGTTGTTCATAGTATCCTCTTAAACTCCTATTTATTTCTATGGGGTCAGTAACAATGTTCCCCCTTGCATTTCAGATTTTAGTTGTATACTCAGTATTTTTTTTAAAACTTGTCAGTCTCACTAAAAGTTTTTTGATTGTGTTGATCTTTTTAAAGAACCAATTTTTGGTTTTACCGAGTCTATTGTTTTCTAATTCTCTATTTCATTTATCTCTATTCTAACATTTGTTATCACCTCCATTCTGCCTGCTTTTGGCTTAGTTTGCTCTTTTTCTAGATTCTCTAGTTATGAAGAAAATCTGATTTAAGATCATTTCTTTTTTTAATATTAGATTTTCCCTCTCATCACTGCTTTTGCTACAACCCATACATTTTTAATGTATTTTTATTTTCATTCACCTCAAGATATTACCAAAATGTCCTTCTGAATTCTTCTTTGACCCATTGATTGTTGTTAAATAGGCACACTTTTGTAAATTTTCCAGTTCTACCTCTGTTATTGATTTTTAGCTTCATTCCATTGCAGTCAGAAAATATATCATATGATTTCAATATCTTTGAATTTACTGAGACTTGTTTGTGACTTAACAAGTGTATCCTGGGGAATGACCCATCATGCACCAGAGAAGAATGTGGCTTAGGACATGGGTTCTTAACTTTTTTTGTTCCATGGACCCCTTTGCCAGTCAGGTGAAAACCACGGACCCCTTCTCAGAATGTAGCGGCAGATAGTTTTATGACACTCAACTAGCGCTGGGTCTTAACAACTACCGTAATTTCGAAGTATGGAGGAGAGTAAGCGATTTTTTGAGACGTGCAACTGTAATGTGATATGAAATGAATACTACTGTAATTTATTGCATACATTCATAAGTGAAGGAAATGCTAGATTTCAGTTAGAAGTCAGAGAAAATAAAGATAAGAAGTTGATTTTTTCAATTCAAGCTCACGGTCCCCTTGAAATCTCTCCACGGATCCCCTGGGGGTCTGTGGACCCCTGAAATCCCTGGTTTAGAAGAATGCGGTTTAGAAGAATTTTTGTTTAGAGTATTATTCAAGTCTCCTATTCTGTTAATGATCTTCGGTCTAGATGTTCTACCCATTATTGAAAGTGGTGCATTGAAGCCTCCTACTATTAGAATAGAACTCTCTATTTTTCCTATCAACTGTCACTATTTGCTTCATATATTTAGGGATCCACCACAAGGTGCATATATATTTATAATTGTTACTACTTCTTGATGAATTGACTCCTTTATCAATATATAGTGACCTTATTTTTCCCTTGCAGCAGTTTATTTAAAGGTTATTTTATCTATTATTACTAAAGCTGCTCCAGTTCTCCCTTGGTTACTACTTACATGTATATTTTTTTCCATCCTTTCACTTTCAACCTACTCGTGTCTTCTAAGTTTAAGGAGATTCTCTTGTATACAGCATATAGTTGGGTCATGCTTTTTTTTTTTAATTCATTCTTCCAGTCTCTGCCTTTTGACTGGCTTAATCCTACATTTAAAGTAAAAACAGACGATGTAGGACTTTCTTCAGCCATTTTGCTAGTTGGTCTTTGTAAGTCATACCTTTTTGTCTCTCAGTCCTTTTGCTGATGCCTACTTTAATAATTATTTAATATTTATTTAATATTCCTTGTACTATTTTGAGTCCCTTCTCATTTTTTTCTGCATGTTTTTAATATTTTTTCTTTGTGGTTATCATGGGGCTACAATTTAATATCATAAATCTATAACAATCACATTTGATTTGATACCAACTGTGGCAGTGTGAGGCTTTTTTTGGACCCCAGAAAAATCATGTCCTTAGAGCTAATCCATTCCTGTGAGCCTATTATAAGTGAGACCCTTTGATTAGGTTATGTCAATTACGGGTATTTTGATTAGATTAGTTCAGTAAGGTGTGGCTCAGGATGGGTCTTAATCCTCTTACTGGAGTCCTTTATAAATGGGATGATGCAAAATACCAGAAATCTGTTGGTCTTTTAAAATG
>PVKH010002708.1:15222-26609 GCA_004027955.1 Chaetophractus vellerosus
TCTTTTATCTTTGAGACCCCATCCACCAAGGGGTGGTGCTCAATGCCCTACTGACGTGGCCCAGTCAATGCCCTAATCATAACTTAATCATGCCCAGATTAGCAGACCAGTTTACAAGCATAATCCAATATCTATTTTTGGAATTTATAAATATATCAAACTGCCAAACTGCTACAGGTTCTGTTTACTTTTTTCATTCTGCTTTCTTTCTGCTTCTCAGTCTGAATCATTTTAATTGTCTTTCTTCAAGTTCACTGAGCCTTTCTTCTGCTAGCTCCAATCTGCTGTTGTTATTCTCTAGGGAATTTTTCATTTCAGTTATGGTCTTCAGCTCCAGTAGTTCTTTTAGCTTCTTCTCAAAAATTTCTATCTCTACTGAGATTCTTACATTGTTGATGCATTGTTTCCCTGATATCCTTTAGTTCTTTTTCTTGTGTTTTCCTCTATTTCCTTGAACATAATGGATATAATTTTTTTAAAACCCTCTGTCCTGTCTCCCAATATCTGGTCTTCTTCTGTGATGGTGTCTGGATTTTTATATTGTTCTACTAAATGGGCAATCACTTCCTGTTTATTTGTCTTGTAATATTTTGTTGCACACTGTACATTTTAATATTTTAAAGTTTTAACTCCGGGATTTTGTCCCTGAGCTGTTTGTGTCTTAACTTTGTATCCAGATAGTGATATGACAGAGATTTCCTAAGTACCAGGTTCTAACAAAAGCCAACACAAGAAACACTTTTCAGTCTTTGGCCCTGCACTGGCTGGTGCTGTCCTTCAAAGAGTAGCCCTCCTATCAAGAAGATAAGCCTGAGGCAAATGCAAAATACAGAATCCTCTCCATCTTTTTTTTTTTTTTTAGGAGGTACCGAGGATTGAACCTGGAGCCTCATACATGGGAAGTAAGTGCTCAACCACTGAGCTTCACCTGCTCCCCTCCATCTTTTTTGGTCCTGTATCTTGTCCTGGGTTTATGCCTGGCTCATGGCCTCAGGAATTTCCACATTATAGAAATATGAATGCCTCCTCCGCTCTCAATGAAATAGACTTTCTCCCCCTCCTAGTGCCCTTTTGTAAGACATAAAGCAGGTAATCCTATGACTCATACAGCTTTGCCTTAATTGTTTCTTACACTGCTTTAGCTGTCTGCAAGCTGCTTCTGCCTGCAAGGCAACTTCTGGTGGGTGAGCCCTGAGATGAGTTTCCTAGTTCAGTCTCCCAGGGCACCACCCAACGGACTGGCACCCATATATAGGTACCTAGTATGTGCAAAGGGGACACTCTGTTCCCTCCAGAATAGGGCCAGACACCCACAATGGGAGTGCAAGCTGGTTCTACACAGTGCTGGGTAAGGTGTGGGGGCAGAACCAGCAAGGGTGCCATGAGCTTTTCCTACTGTTTCAAAGCTATGTTTTCTTGATTCAACCTTTGCCTCATTGCTGCAACCCATTAAGCATTTGAGGAAAATGGCTCTAACCAATTTTGCTAGCTTTTCAAAAATGCTGTGGGGAAACAGTACCCCAGAGTGTCTTATGTCCTAAGTCTTGGTTGACTACCTATGCTCTGATATGGTTTATTTTTTTGTCTTTTTTTAAAAATTTTATTTTCTGATATGTTTTTAATGGTGTGGAAAAGAGCTTATCTTGCAACGTTAATTGAAAAAGGCAAGATATAAAACTACATATGTTGATCCCAATGATATATTTTTATCCTTCTGTATTAGTCAGCCAAAGGGGTATTGATGCGAAGGACCAGAAATCTGCTGGCTTTTATAAAGGGTATTTATTTGGGGTAGAAGCTTATAGTCACAAGGCCTTAGTGAGTCCAACTCAAGGTACCGTAAGAGGTACTTCCTCACCCAAAGACTATTGCCATGTGTTGACACAAGATGGAGGGCGGCATCTGAGTGGGTTCAGCCTTCCTCTTCCCTCTTAAGACTCTGTGGTCCCAGCTTCTTCTGGACTCAGCTGTAGGCTGGCATAAGGCTCATCTCTCTTCCCAGGGCTCGTTTCTTTCTGGGCTTGTTCTTGACACAAGGCCAGCTGTAAACTATCAGGTGAATGGCTTGACTCTCTGCCAGGGGCGCCAGCATCAAAACTAAGCTCTCTCTGCTGTGTTGTTTTCTGTGTGAGTGTCCACCCACCAAGGGGGGTGGGGACTCAACATCCTACTGAGGTGGCTGAATCAAAGCCCGAGTCTTAATTTAATCAAGTAAAATTGAAACCTCTGAATTTAATACAATCAAAGGGTATCAAGCCCAGAGGAACAGAACAGTTTAAGAGACATAATATTTCTTTTCGGAATTCATCAATAATATCAAACTGCCACACCTTCTACATACTTTTTTCATTTTCCAAATTTTCTAAACTTCATATTAATCAGAGGAAACATTTTTATAAAGAAAAGAAAATCAAAGTGGCACATTACCATTTAGAAATCTTAGTGTTGCTGTCATTCACATTAATAATGTAATGGGCTTTCATAATGTCAAAAAAACTTTCAGGGGCCGGCCGTAGCCCAGTGGATAGGGCGCTGGTACACCACATGGGAGGCCCCGGGTTCGGTTCCCGGGGACCTTTCCGGGCGGGCAGACCGCCTTGAGAACGGCAAGCCGCCATGGGCGGGGCAGAGCCACCATGGGCAGGGCAAAAAGCCGCCATGGGCAGGGCAAAGCCGCCACGGGCAGGGCAAGCTGCCCGGGAAAGGAAGCAAAAAGTCACCCGCGAAGGGAAGCAAAAAGCCACCCACGAACAGAGCAGAGCCGCCTGCGCGTCACCACAATGGGGGGAGACAGAGCAGACACAGAAGAACACAAAGATGAACACAGCAAGAGCAAGCAGAAAGGGGGGGATATGTAACAACAAAAAAATTTTTTTTCAAATCAGAAAGGTAAGGGGGAAAGACATGTTCATATATTTTTCAGAGTATTTTATTTATTCTGTGGTTAACTGGCTAATTACAAATATAAACCTCTAAAGGGTCTTCAATAAACACCCTCAAGGAACCTATCTAAATAAAATTAAATGCAACTCGCCGGGACAACTGGATATCCATATCCAAAAGAAAGAAAGAGGACCCCTACCTCACCACCTTATAAAAAAAATTAACTCAAAACGGATCAAAGACCTAAATATAAAAGAGAGAACCATAAAACTCCTAGAAGAAAATGTAGGGAAACATCTTCAAGACCTGATGGTAGGTGGTAGTTTCTTAAAACTTACACCCAGAGCACAAACAATGGAAGAAAAAATGGATAAATGGGACCTCCTCAAACTAAAACACTTTTGTGATTTTGTCACAAAGGACTTTGTCAAGAAGGTGAAAAGGCAATCCACTCAATGGGAGAAAAATATTTGGAAATCACATATCTGATAAGGTTTTGATTTCCATGCTATAATAAAGAGCTCATACAACTCAACGATAAAAGAGCAAGCAAACCAATTAAAATATGGGCAAAAGATTTAAACAGACACTTCTCCAAAGAGGAAATACAAATGGTGAAAAAGCATATGAAAAAATGTTCAATATCTAGCTATTAGGGAAATGCAAATCAAAACAACAATGAGCTATAATCTCACACCTCATAGAATGGCCATTATGTAAAAAACAGAAAATGACAAGTGCTGGAGAAAATGTGGAGAAATAGGAATACTCCTTAGCTATTGGTAGAAATTTAAAATGGTGCAGCCTTTGTGGAAAAAATTTTGGCGGTTTCTCTGGAAGCTAAACATGGAACTGCCACATAATCTGGCATTATCTCTACTAGGAATATACCCAGAAGAATTGAAAATAGTGACAAGAACTGACATTTGCAAATCAATGTTCACAGCAGCATTATTCACAATTGCCAAAAGATTAAAACAACACAAGTGTCCATCAACCAATGAATGGATAAACAAAATGTGGTATATACATATGATGGAACACTATGCTATTGTAAGAAGAAATGAAATTGGGTCACATATCATAACATGAATGAACCCTGAGGACATTGTTAAGTGAAATAAACCAGACACAAAAGGACAAATATTATATGGTCTCACTAATATGAACTAAATACGAAGAATAAACACAAGGAGTTAAAACCTAGAATGTAGGTTACTAGGAGATAGGATGAGGACTGAGAAGGGGTACTGATACTTAATGTATGTAGAATTTTCAATTAGCTTGACTGTATAAGTGCGGAAATGGAAAGAGTTGAGGGTAACACATTATAGTGAGTGTAACTAACATGGCTGGTTTATAAATGGGATTGTGGCTGAAAGGGGTAGTCCAGAAATATAAACGTCTTTTTTTGGTTTTTTTTGAAAGAAAGCTCGAGAATAATCTAGGGACTGAATAGTGTAATGAACCCAGAGGCAGATGAAGACTGTGTAATACAAATACAATAATGTTCTTCTATGAACTAGAACATATGTACATCACTATTACAAGGTGGTAAGAATATAGCAATGCATGGGGAAAACACAATTAATGTAACATATTGACTATAGCTAACAGCGATATTGTAATATTCTTGTACCAATGTCAAAGAAGGTACTATATCAACACTAAGGGGCAATACTAGCAGGGTATGGTATTTTTTATTTTGGACAAAGGAATATGTTCAAAGGTTTACTGGGGCGATGACTGCAGAACTCTGTGATGAAAGTGAGAGCCACTGACTGTACACTTTGGATAGAATATACAAGGCCTGGGACTGTATAACAGAGTGAACTATGTGGTGGGAGATGGACTATAGTTAACAGTACAAATATGAGAGTGTTCTCTCATGAACTATAACAAATGTACAATACTAATACATAGTGTTAATAATAGGGGGGTGCATGGAAAAAATATACCAAGTGCACACTACAGACCATAGTTAGTGGTAATAGTTGGATCATAATCTGTAACAAATATTCCACAACAATGTAAGGTGTTGGTGGAGGGGTGATGTATGGGAATTCTGCACATTATGCATGATTGTTCTGTAAGCTCACAACTTCTGTAATAAAAAAAAAAATTAAATGAGACAACCAGCAAGATGGCTGCAGTGTAAAGAGTTCCTAGGGTCAGCTCGTGCTACAGGGCAATTAGTAATCACCAGAGCTACCTAAAGCACTTGTTTGGGAGCTACAGGAGACCAGAAGAGCATCCTGCAACATCCTTGAAAGAATGGAAGGAGGAGACTGCCCATCTGCAGAGAAGATTCAGAAGTAGGGCACTCCACGCCACGGAGGCCAGTGCCCATCCTCCACTGGCGGCACAATCAGCCTCGGGAGCTATTCCGCTTCTGGAATTGGAAACTCCACTTCCCAAAAATGGGGGAGGAAGAGACGGTTGGGCACCAACTTCAGCTACTGATTAGTAAACTTGGCTGGCTAAGGTATAATCTGAAGAACAGTTAAAGTTTGAGCCTGTCCAAGTCAGGAAGAGGCCCGTAGCCGCCATTTTTACTCTGATTCCGGAATGAGGGGAAGCTGGGCTGACTGAAAATCACACTGACGGTAGGGACTGGTTTCTTTCACCCAGATTGGCCTACAGCCCTAGCCTAGGCTTCAGCCCCACTTCTATCAGGAAGGAAGTTGGCAGGCCCTGCACCAGCCTCTCCCGGTAACTGCAGGACCATTTGGCTGGCACAGGCTGAATAGCCAGAAGTCTACCGGGGTAACTGTGGTCATTTTGGACTGGCATGTCATAGACTGCTGCCCACACCTGCAGCTCCATTCCTGCCCCAGGCAGAGGAGGAAGGGGCGTGAAGTGTCATCAGTCTCTCAGGGCAACTAGAATTTAGGCCTGCACGACTTGGATTACTACACACAGCTGTGGTTCTGTCCCTACCCTTAACAAAGGAAAAAGTTGGGAGGAGCTTCGACTGTCCCTTGGGCAATGTGGGCAGCTTGAGTCTCCACAGTTTACCCTGCCAACTACATCCTGGCTTCTACTACACAACCAGCAAGGGAGAAAGGGTAAAAAAGTCCTAAACTAAAGAGAGAAACTGCACCCAGAATAAATACTTCTAGTAAGACAAATGGCAAGATGCCAACAAAAAATCACAATCCACACAAAGAAACAGGAAGATATGGCCCAGTTAAAGGAACAAGATAAGCCTCCAGACGACACAAAGGAGTTGAGACAAGTAATCATAGATATTCAAACAATTCTCCTTAATAAATTCAATGAGATGGCTAAAGAGATTAAGGATATTAAGAAAACGTTGGAAGACCACAAAGAAGAATTTGAAAGTATACATAGAAAAACAGCAGATCTTATGGGAATGAAAGGTGCAATAAATGAAATTAAAAATACACCGGAATCATATAATAGATTTGAGGAGACAGAAGAAAGAATTGGTAGGCTTGAAGAAATGGCCTCCGAAAGTGAACATACAAAAGAACTGATGAAAAAAAGAATAGAAAGAATTGAACAAGGTCTCAGGGAACTAAACAACAGCAAAAATGTGCAAACATATGTGTCATGGGTGTCCCAGAAGAAGAGAAGGGAAAAGGGGGGCAGAAGAAATATATGAAGAAATAATGGCAGAAAATTTCCCAACTCTATTGAAGGACATGGATACCTATGTCCAAGAAGCACAACATACTCCCATCTGAATAAATCTGAATAGAACAATTCCGAGACACATACTAATCGAATGTCAAATGCCAAAGACAAAGAGAATTCTGAGGGCAGCAAGTGAAAAGCAATGTATAACATATAAGGGATACTCAATAAAATTAAGTGCCAATTTCTCATCAGAAACCATGGTGGCAAGACTACAGTGGTATGATATATTTAAGATACTGCAAGAGAAAAACTTCTAGCCAAGAATCTTATATCCAGCAAGATTGTCTTTCAAAAATGAGGGTGAGTTTAGAATATTCACAGATAAACAGAAACTGAGAGAGTTTGTAAACAAGAGACCAGCTTTGCAGGAAATACTAAAGGGTGTGCTATAGTCTGAAAAGAAAAGGCAGGAGAAAAAGGCTTGGGAGAGAGTATAGAAATGAAGATTATATCAGTAAAAGTAATTGAAAGTGTCAAAAGAGTGGTGAAAGTAAAGTATGACAGATAAAACCCAAAGGTCAAAATGAGTGAAATAAACTGCCTTTAAAGTAATAACACTGAATGTTAATGGATTAAAGTCCCCAATCAAAAGACACAGATTGGCAGAATGAATTAAAAAATATGAGCCACCTATATGCTGTCTGCAAGAGACTCACCTTAGACCCAAGAATACCAATAGATTTAAAGTGAAAGGCTGGAAAAAGATATTCCACACATTCAGGAAAAAAAAAAAAAAAGCCAGAGTACCTATACTTAGATTAGCTGAAACAGACTTTAAAAGACACTAGTAGGGCCGGCTCGATAGCCCAGCGGATAGGGCGCCGGCATACCACATGGGAGGCCCTGGGTTCGATTCCCGGGGACCTCTCCTAGCGGGCAGACCGCCTTGAGAATGGCAAGCTGCCATGGGCGGGCCGGAGCCGCCGTGGGCAGGGCAAGAAGCTGCCACGGACAGGGCAACAGCCGCCACGGGCAGCGCAGGTCGCCCGCAGATGGAGCGCAGCCAGCCACCTGCAAACTGAAGCAAGCGCCGGCCGTGAACGGACGCAGAGACCGCCCACAAGCAGGGAAAGCCGCGCCTGCGCAGTGACCACTCTCGGCGCGTCGCCGCAGCGGGGGGAAGGGGAGATATGTAATAAAATAAATAAATCTTAAAAAAAAAAAAAGACACTAGTAATGTGCAATCTGAGGAGGAAGTCAGGAAAAAATCCATTTACAATAGCGACTAAAAGAATCAAATATGTAGGAATAAACTTAACCAACAATGTAAAGCACTTGTATTGAGAAAACTACAACTCATTGTTAAAAGAAATAAAAAAAGACCTAAATAATTTAAAGAATATTCCATGCTCACAGATTGGAAAAGTAAATATCAAGTTGTCAATTCTACCCAAATTGATATACAGATTTGATACTATCCCAATAAAAATTCCACCAGCATTTTTTAAATAAACGGAAAACATGATTATCAAGTTTATTTGGAAGGGTACTGGGTCCTGAATAGCCAGAAACATCTTTAAAAGGGAAAATGAAGTTGGAGGACTCTCACTTCCAGACTTTAAATCATATTACTTCACTACAGAGGTAGAAACAGCATGGTACTGGCATAAAGACAGACACATAGACCAATGAAACCAAACTGATGGTACAGAAACAGACCCTCACAATCCATGGTCAAGTGATATTTGACAAGTCTGTCACACCCACCCAGCTCGGACAGAATAGTCCATTCAACAAATGGTGCTGAGAAAACTTGGTATCTGTAACCAAAAGAAGGAAAGAGGACCCGTATCTCACACCTTACACAAAAATTAACTCAAAATGGACCAAAAACCTAAATATAAAAAGCAAGAACCATAAAGCTTCTAGAAGAAAATGTAGGAAAATATCTTCAAGACCTGGCGGTAGGTGGTGGATTCTTAAAGGAGATGAAAAGAGGACTGAGATGGACTAATGATGTTTAACATATGTAGAAGTTTTAATTAACTTTATTGTAAAAGTGTGGAAATTTATAGAGTTGATGGTAACACATTATAGTAACAGCTGGTTTATATATCTGATTGTGGCTGTAAAAGGTAGTCGAGGGATGTAAATGCCAAATGAAAGAAAGGTAGAGAATAATCTAGGGACTGAATAACACAGTAAACCCAGAGGTGGATGAGAATTGTGGTTGATGGTACAGATGCAAGAGTGTCCTTTGTGAGCTAGAGTAAATGTACATCACTATTTCAGGGTGGTTGGAATGTGGAGAAGCTTGGGAAAAATAAAACTGGAATGACCTATGGACTGTGGTTAACAATAATAACGTAATATTCATGCATCTAAGCCAAAGATATACTGTGCTGATAATGGCAGAGTATGGAAAAAGTGTGTCAAATGTACACCATGGACCTGGTAAGAGCCTGATGATATTATCTCATAATCTGTAACAAATGTTCCACCACGTGTGGTGTGTTGATAGAGGGGTGTTGTATGGTAATCCTGCACATGTGCATGATAGTTTTGTAAGTTCACAACTTCTGTCATAAAAATATATTTAAAAAATAATAACAGTGTAGGTTGGGGGAAAATACACCAAATTTAAGATAAGGACTATAATTAGTAGTAAGATTTTGACGATATTCTTTCATTATTTATAACAAATATCTCACAACAATGCAAGGTGTTGGTCGTGAGTTGACATATGAGACCCTGTATGATGTTATGCATGTTTGCTTTATAAGTTCACAACTTTTACTATACACTTATTTATATATGTTCATATATAAATGATATAAAAATAATAACAATAGTAATAAAAATAATAGGGTGGGTTGGGGGAAAAATACACCAAATATAAGTTATTTTGGTTGGTAGCAATATTTTGAGGATGCTCTTTAATCATTACTTAAAAATGTTTCACAATAATGCAGGGTATTGTTGGTAGGGTGAGGTATGATGTCCCTGTATGATGTTACGTATGTTTGTTTTATAAGTTCACAACTATTACTATACACTTATTGTTTATGTATGTTTACATATGTGTGATATACTTCAATAAATTTTTTTAAAATGAAAAAAAAAATTAAGTGCAATTCAATCAACAGCCTCAAGACAAGCCAGAATGATCCTGGAAGAATAAGCTGGAATCCTAATACAGTATATACCTGCAAATCTGCACTCAAAACATGTGTAACACAGCAGTTCTGAAACTTTAGCATATATCAGAACCACCTGGAGGTCTTGTTGAAACTTTGGTCCCCTCTCCCAGAAATTCTGATTCAGTAGATCTATAGTGGGAGCCAAGAATTTGCATTTCTTGCTAGTTCCCAGGTGATGCTGATGCTGCTAGCCTAAGCAAAGTCTTTAGGTAACAAAAACAAAGTTTCAAAATTCACCTTGAAAGACTTAAAGAATCACCTTAGGCTGCTAAAACAGAGTAGCATCAGTGTTTCAAGAACTCTGAGATATAATGAAAATTACAAAATGGGGAGGAGGCATGATGGGAGCTGTATCCCCTTACTCACATGCATAGCAATGTGACAACAGTGTTCACACATACAAAGAGGAAAACCTATCAACAGAAGGATACTGATGAGCTCAAAAGAGCAAATTGCAGAAAAGCAAATATTAGCATGTACGCAACATGGTACAAATGAGGCTATGATGCAACTAGTTAACATGAGTATTCTGTTCCCCCGAGAAGTTTTCTCAGCTTTGGAGAAATAGAAGTCTGTCATGATGCCTCACCATGGTCTGATAAAACCCTCAAATGTCCATTCCTCCCTTTTTCTTCTAATTCCACATAGACCAGTGTCTTCCGATAATCAGAAGAGGGGAGACTAGATGGTAAGTACAAGTATTCCAGTCACTAAAAAAGGATGATCCTGATTATAGGTTAATAAATGGACTTCTGATTTATACATGTCCCATAGGAATTTGTCTCATCCATCATCAAGTATCTGATGATCCCTGTATTTACTGACTATTCAGTTTCTGGATTTGAGAGACTAAATGTCTAAACGATGGTGATTCAATCCAGAAGCTGCCCTATACACAAAAGTTAGTAAAATAGACACACAAAGTAAAGCTTGTTTCTCAAACGACTTACCTTTGCAACAAAATAATCCCACATACTAAGTTCGGGAGGAATAAACTTTTCTTTGTAGGATGGTCTTTCTGCAGGAACTGGTGGTGGGGTAGCATCTTTTACAGGCCTTCCAGGGACCAGCATTCGCATGTTAAATCGTCTACGGTGTTTATCTATGTCTTCAGAAGGAACAGGAGGTGCTGAACAAAAACAGGAGAAAAAAAAATCATTCCATTAATACAAAGAGTTAACCTTTCTTATCACCATATCTTGCCATTTTTAATCTAGACTAAATTACTTATATCTGTGCTTCTAAACTTTCCTAGTTACTACATCAGTTTACCACCTGCCATGGCATAGATGCAGATGGGATAGAGCAGAAAAGGATATCTTGTCTTGAAGGAGCCTATGTGTTCTACAGAAAAAAAAAATTAAAGTCATTCCATGTGCAGTGTATTAAATAAATGGTATATTCAATATGGATCAAAGATCATGACTACTTCTGTTTATATTGTTCAAGAAAGATTCATAGAATACGTGGGATGAAAATAATGCCTCACAGGAAAAGCAGAAGCTCATTAGGAGATATCATTCAGCATAATGTTTTTGAGGTTCATTCACATTGGAGCATGTATCACTATTTCATTCTTTTTGATGGCTGAGTAATATTCTACTCTGTGGCTATACCACATTTTTTGTCCATCCATTCTTTTGATAGTAAACTACCATTATCTTTTAAGTGGATTACTATAAAAGCATCTTATCTGATCTC
>PVKH010002709.1:0-26477 GCA_004027955.1 Chaetophractus vellerosus
CTTACTTTGTGTCACTAGGCCAGCTGTAGCCTATCAGGCAAAGTGCTTGCTTTTCTTCCCAGGGCCTTCTCACTTTCCTCATGACCAAGCACCTCTGTAAGTTACTTCCTGGGATATCAGCTCAAGACTCCACATCACAACTCCAACTCAAAATTGCTTCAACTCTGTTCTTTACCATGGCTTATTATTTGATTTTTGACCCACCAAGCTGTGGGGTTCAACATCCTACTGAAATGGCCCAGTTAACACCATAATCATAACTTAATCATGCCCAGATTAGCAGACCAGTTTTCAAACATGATCCAATATCTATTTTTGGAATTCATAATTATATCAAACTGCCACTGCTACATATAGTATGTAATTATAACTCAATAAAATTGGTTTTAAAAGAATCACTAATATTAATGTCACTGTCTATGTAACCAGGAATATTTGCAATGGCATGGAGATTTGTGCAGTAGTAACATGTCTGTGAATCAAAAGAATCCATTGAAAGAGGTATGATAGTCAGATTTTTGACCTCTTGTGTTTAGTTATATTTCATCAAGAATATGCAATAGACATTGATGAATGCAGAACTCTGTGATTATACAAAATACCATTAATTGTACACTTTGGATGGATTATATGCTTTATTAACATGTGTCAATAAATTTGATGTGTTTAAGAAAAGAATGTAGAATAGAGATTTGAACATTAAAGAGATAAAGCACTGGGTGATAAAGTAAATATTTAGGTTGTAACTTGTCACCTGTTTACATTTTATAACAGTTTTGAACAATGGCAGATAGTCTATTCAGAGGAAATCAAGGAGTTGTAGTCTTAGACAGCAGTGGAAGTATTCAAGCAGGAACAGGAAGGTGATCCAATAAAATAATTCAGAAATTGCAACCCATTCCTGTACTCCAAAAAAATAAACTCCTTAAACATTTTCATGAAGCTTGCATACTTCAAGGAGAAAACTTTCCTCATCAAAAATAATCTATTGCTGTGTAAAACAGTGTAGGATTCAAAATTTTACTTCATCATATTTGAGGTCATCTTGACTCTAGGCAGTTCCTCAGGCACATACTGAGCAAAGAAAGCACATTGATAGCTCTAAGCATTTAAGAGCTGCCAGAACTGGCCTTTTAGTCGCTACAGGACAAATGATACTTTGCAGGCCTCCTGCCAAAGCATTTTTTCAGAGCCCACTTTATGTCTTTATTCCTCAGACTGTAGATGAAGGGGTTCAGCATGGGTGTGAACACAGTGTACATCACTGAGGCTCATGCACTTGAATGTGTGCTGTGTGAAGCAGCAGGAATAAGATATACCCCTATCCTTGTACAATAAAATAAGGACACCATTGAGAGGTGAGATGCATAGGTGGAAAATGTGTTATACTTCCAATTAGCTGATGAGATTGCATGTACAGAGGAAATATTCTTATAGTAAGAGAAAAGGATCCAAGCTAGGGTACCCCCAGCCAGCACTCAAGCTATGAAATACTTCACTAAGTAATTGAAGAAGCTGTCAGAACAGGCAAGTTGGACCATCTGACAAAGTTCAAAGAAAAATGTGAGATTTCTCCATGTGAACAAAAGAACAGTCCTAACACCATTAACCCCTGTAAAGAGGATTGCATAACACTCATGGTCAAGGATCCCAGAACCAGCAGGACACAAAGTTGGAAGTTTATGGTGACCATGTAGTGAAGGGAGTGACAGATGGCCATTAAGTGGTCATAGGACCTCACGACCAGAAGGAAGTCATCTAACCGTGCAAAGAGCATTAAAAAGTACAACTGTGTGATGCAGTCTGCATAAATTATGACTCTGCTCTGTGCCTGGATGTTCACCAGCATCTTTAGGACAGTGGTGGAGGATAAACATATGTCACAAAAAGACAGGTTGGAGAGGAAGAAATACATGGGTGTGTGGAGGTTATAGTCTGAGATGATGGCCACGATGATGAACAGGTTCCCAGTGAAGGTTACCAGGTAGACAGACAGGAACAGCCCAAAGAAGAGGTGCTATAATTCCAGATCCTCTGTAAATCCCAGGAGAAGAAATTCTGAAATTTGTGTGTGATTTCCTGGTCCCATGTGGTAGAGGTAACTAACAGGAAATATAAAAGGAACTTGGTTAATTTTCAGATAAAGAAGCATCACTATCCAAATAGAAATGCTATAAATGGTCCATTTTAGTGAAAATTTTAATCTCTATATTATTATATGGATGTCATCCCTTTTGCATATTTCTACTGCTACTTCTGATTAAGAATTCCATCCCCAAATCTTAGTCTTTTTCAAGCATTCACAAACTTGACAGATTTTATGAGAAATTTATACATTTGTGGAATAAACATTGAGTTGTGACTAAGAGAAAAGACAGTTGAGGCAATGAGTCTACAGTGCTGTAACCCAAAACCGCCAACACTCAGAAGATAGATAATGAATATATGCAAATAAAATCATAATCATATTACTAATCATCTGATTACAGGTATCTTTTTTTTAAAAGATTTATTTATTTTATTACATATCTCCCCTTCCCCCCCGTTGCAGCGACACGCCGAGACTTGGTCACTGCGCAGGCGCGGCTTTCCCCACTTGTGGGCGGCTTCTGCTTCTATTCACAGCCGGTTCTTGCTTCAGTTCGTGGGTGGCTGGCTGCGCTCCATTTGCGGGTGACCTGCTCTGCCTGTGGCGGCTTTTGCCAGGTCCGTGGCAGCTTTTTGCCCTGCCCACGGCGGCTCTGGCCCGCCCATGGCGGCTTGCCATTCTCAAGGTGGTCTGCCCGCTAGGAGAGGTCCCCGGGAACCAAACCCAGGGCCTCCCATGTGGTTTCCCAGCACAATCTTTATCCACTGAGCTATCTAGCCAGGCCCTACAGGTATCTTAAGGAAAATAAAATTGACCAATATGTCAAGACCTCAATATTAATGCATGTAATTGTGAACCTAATTCTTCAAAAACTGAAACTTCCTGGTTACCCTAGTTTCCAAGGGGAGGGGGAAGGAAGAATACGTGGAACACAGGGCATTTTTTAATGCAGTCAAATTGTTCTGCATGATCTTGCAATGACAGATACAGGCCATTATACATTTTGTCAAAGATATTAAAGTATATGGTGCAAAATGTAAACCATAATGTAAACCATTGATCATGGTTTGTAGCAATGCTTCAATATTTGTTCATCAATTGCAATAAATGTACCATACTCATGTAAGATATTTTTAATAGGGGAAAATGTGAGAAGGGTAGGTGGTGGGGTACATGGGAATACCCTCTATTTTCTATGTGACTTTTCTGTAACCTAAAACTTCTTTGAAAATAAATTGAAAAAAAATTAGACACTGGGGGAAGAGAAAGAATATATGCAAATATAAACATATCATATTACAAATCAGCTGATTATAGTTGCTTTAAGTAAAAGAAAGCAGGTAAAGCAGAGTGGAGTGAGTATGCTAATTTTCATTCAGTGTTCAGGAAAGACCCATATATGATGTGAACTATGAAGAGGCACCTTGGATAAGAAGGCAGGAGGTATGAGTACAAAAAGTAAGTTTGTGACCAGAAGTGAGAACATCCAGGTGAAAGACTCTAAATTTGACTTGTTTTAGATTTTCAGGGTGAACAAGGTAGCCAATGTGGAAGGGAAATGAGTAAGAGGACAATGAAGAGATGGATTCACAGAAGGTTTAAGAACAAGGCAGGTTTGCTGCTGCTGAAACTTCAAACTCAAGGAGTCTGTTATCCATGTAGTGAACATCTCACACTTCATTAATTTGCTTGCAAAGCTATTCCAGGAAATGGAATAGAACTATTCCAGTTGCCATTTTTAGGATTGTGTCCAGACTCTGTTTTATAGGAGGCACCTACTGGACTATATGAGCTCAGATACCCCTGCTCTGAGGAATGCACACACCCCATGAAACACAGACATCACACACATGCATACACACACTGAATGCACACTTTGGCACCTTAGAGCCAAATTAACACCTTGTTCTTCTCACACTCAGCTACACTGATTATCCCAGGAGTAAATACAATCCAAGATCACAACATCATATTTTCTATTCCCCAAATATTTAGGAATGGTGTTCTGAAATTCCAGCTGACATGCTTTCCTTGGACATGGAAACATGTTGCTCCCTTTTGTTATGGGCACTTTCTTCCCTTTGTTTAAAGAAACATAAAAACATACTCAGTAATGAGAAATGAAGGAATTAAAATGACTTGAATTGAAAGGAAAGATATAAAGTTAGGTATTCCCTGAGACTGTAATGAAGAAAACCTTCCTTGGTTCTGACAGCATTCCAAGTCCAGTTATAGCCCCTTGAAGCCCCCAAAAGTAGTTAAAGAACAAAAAGAAATTTATCCAAACGACAAAGATAGTGATATCTTTTTACAGTGACAATACATTTAACAGATTGAACACTCCAAGAGTAAAATGGCCAATGGGAATAAACAAACATTGCACAATTGAAAATATATAACAAATTTTAAAGAGTTGGGAATTTTTTGAGTGAAGCATCTGAAGTCTTTTTAAATGGTATTAAATACAAAAATTTTGGAATCATATAAACCAGATTTTGAATCTCTTATGTGTGATATATTAGGTGGTCAATCTTGAACCTTAAACTTTTTACCTATATAGTAGGCATTATGGCATCCATCCTCCTAAAATATTTAGTAGACATAATCCATATGTGTGAAAACCTCAGCATCACTCCATCCACATGGTAAATAATTGATTATCACTGCTAATGAGATAAGAAACATTTTCCTACTGACACTCAGATGCCTCATTTTGACATCTTTCAGATTCTATTCGACAGCCCTATTTCAGTCTAGCAATTATATACTGGAAATGATTCTAGATTATGAAAAAAATAAAGGCAACCTGTGGTCCAATGCAAAGAAAAATACCTTCCAAATGATGACAGAAGGTGATCTAATCCCAAAAGGCCAAAAGTCACAATAAAGAATACAGATGGGAAAGACAATTTTCAATAAGTATAAAATGGTGATTTATTAACTCAATGGAAGCAGAAATTTCTAAGTTGGAAAAACAATGTAAGAAACTTCATATGTAAATATGTAACACTGAAGGACTTACATACATTCCCCCAAACACATCTATACAGATATAGAGGAACTAAATGGCAAAAAGCAAATTTGGAGAAAAACCTGCAGTTCTTTGTTTGAAAGATTATTTTTTAAAAAGAAGATAAAGAAGAAAATCAGGCCCTAGCATGTAAAAGTAAAGAATTGAATAAACAATTCACAATGGGGAGACTAAATGTCCAATAAAAATATAGTTAACTTCACCTATAAAACTATAATTGTGAAGTAAATGTTGTAGTATATTCCATTCCACCCATTAAATCAAAAAAGCACTTTTAAGTCAATACCCACTATAAGAGTATATGTCTTGAGAAATGCTGTTGCAAGGAAATATCTAACTAAATTGGATATTTTCCATCATTTCAGATACTTATTTAAATATATTACATGTGAAATGATAAAGCAATGCCTCACTGTATATTATGCGACTGCTAATACTCCATCTCCCTGTTCCCATTTAAAAGAATATCTCTGTGGAGATATTCTGCTTTTCCTGGAAATACTTTATCCCCACAATTCCCTTTCCTAAGAGGGCTCCCATTCCTATCTCTTCATCATCCAGAATGAGCCCTGCATTGCTGACTCAAATGGACACTTCCCTTTAAAAATTATAATGAAAACTTTCATTAACTGAGCAAGTGGATAAACAAGTACAAGGATGTCTCAGCTCTGGGCTAGGCTGGATTGGCTCCCAGGTGATCTCAAGTAAAATCTCTTGACTTCCACCCACCCTGACTTTTCTTTGAAGTATCTACTGCATTCTCTGACTCATTTGGATGGAATCTGTAAGAAGGTTTTTCTGGGGAAGTATGAATATCTCCTTGGGTGGTTGGTGATGGCGAATGAAGCTCAATCCCCAAACAAAACAGCAGGAAAGAGTCAGGCATCAGTCCCCAAACAAGACTTAAGCTCCCCAAAAGAAACAATCATGTGCTCTCCAGCCCATGGGTACACAAGGTAAAGGATGGCAGCAGAGGAGATATTTACAGCTTCTGTATATCTGCTCATTTGGCACCTTTCCTTCTTGTTGTTCCAACCCCTGAACAAACATTTCCCTGTGGGACACTGGAATGTACAAAATGTAAGTTTTTCTTACTTATTCTCTGTTCTCCAATCACCAGTTTATGAGTCAGGGGAATCCAGGTTTTATAATCCTCTTCCAAGAACTCTCCTGTCTTCTATACTTCTAATCTGATTGCAACTTACCTCATTCATTGGCTTAAAATGTACTTCAAAAGTTAATACTGGGAGTCCTATCTTAAGTAGCTCTCTTTGTTCTTCAAAGCACTGACATGGGCTGAGGATACAGGTACAGTATTTGCAATCAGAAAATTATTATTCTCTTCTTCAACAAATAGGAGAACTGTATTCATTTGACTTAAAACCATGGGTGCTACACTTCTTTAGTTAATTGTGCTATTCCAAAGCAATTAAGAATATTATGCTTGTAACACATGATAAGACCTGAAATTTCTTCCATCATCTATAAAATGATTGCTGATTATAAGAAATATATTTAGAGATTTTTATGTTCCACATACCTTAAAATGAGTGTCTCATTTAATTTCCTCCCATATCCTTAATCAGAGCTAAATTAATTTACTTAATAGATTCAGTAAAATTTACTTTTGTAGACTAAAAAGGAAACATATATATTCATTTTTATTGTAGAACCATAAATAACTCTAAAATTTTTGTTTTTTCCCTTTCAAGTATACATTTAACTGGTAAAAATGAGTTCACAAGATTGCTTAAGGTTAACATCACCTCAAATTTTCATTCAGAAAATCTGAAACTTTTAAGCAATAATTTTCCATTCCCCTTACCTCAGTCTCTAGGTAAACTGTAATCTACTTTTTTTTTCCTCTATTAATTTGCTTCCTCTAATTATTTCATAAGAACAGGATCATACATTTCTCTTTTTTATCTGTACTATTTCACCCAGCATGATGTCTTCAAGGTTTATTCATGTAGGAGCAGGTAACAGATGTTCATTCCTTTTATTTTCCAAATAAATTTATTGAGATGAAATTCACATAACAAAAAACTATCCACTTTAAAGTGAGCAATTCAGTGGCATTTAGTATATTCACAATGTGGTACACCCGCTACATCTATCTCATCCCAAAACATATTCATCACACTTAAAGGAAAGCTCAGACACATTAAGCATTTACTCCCCATTCTCTCCTTTCCCCAGACCCTAACAAATACCAATCTACATTTTGTCTCCATGAATTTATCAATTCTGGATATGTCATATGAATAGAATCATTTAATATTTGATTCTTTAGGCCTGGCTTCCTTCACTTAGCATAATGTGTCTAAGAATGATCAACATTATAGAATGCATCAATACTTTATCCCTAATAACAGCTGATGTTGTGAATCTTTTCATGTGGTTATTGGCCATTTCTCTATCTTATTAGGACAATATTTTTTTTTAATTTATTGCCCATTTTTAAATTGTTTAGTTTGAATTTGTTGTTGGGTTGTAAGAATTCTGTGTTTATTCTCAATATTTAACCCTTATTAGGTATATGGCTTCCATGTACGTTTTCTTTTCACTCTTTTTTGTTCATGAAGTTATAGATTTACAGAAAACCATGCAGAAAATAAAGATTCATGGGCCAGCTCGATAGCCCAGTGGATAGGGCACCGGCATACCACATGGGAGGCTCCAGGTTCGGTTCCCGGGGACCTCTTCTAGCAGGCAGACCGCCTTGAGAATGGCAAGCTGCCATGGGCAGGCCAGAGCCGCTGTGGACAGGGCAAAAAGCTGCCATGGACAGGGCAAAAGCCGCCACGGGCAGGGCAGGTCACCCACGAATGGAGCGCAGCCAGCCACCCACGAACTGAAAGCTGGCCATGAACAGAAGCAGAAGCCGCCCACAAGCAGGGAAAGCCACGCCTGCGCAGTGACCAGTCTCGGCGCGTCACCGCAGCAGGGGGGAAGGGGAGATATGTAATAAAATAAATAAATCTTTAAAAAAATAATAATAATAAAAAAAATAAAGATTCATACACTGACTCTATTATTAACACCTGCATTAATGTGATACATTTGTTAGAACTGAGTAATAATAACATTACCTCCAATACATTGTTTACATTAGGGTTCCATTCTGGAGTTGTACAGTCCTATGGTTGGACATTTTTTAAAAATTTGTATTCTTCCAACACATTTACAACCTAAAACTTCCCCTTTTAACTTCATTCAAATATATTTAAATATATATGGGGACATTTTGAGGACTTGGGAATTTTCCTGAATGACATAACAATGACAGATATGGGCCATTACATATCTTGTCATAACCTACAAAATTATGCAGGAGAGAGGGTAAACTTTGATGTAAACTATAACCCATGTTTAGTGGCAATGCTCTAAAATGTTCTCATCAATTGTAAAAAATGTACATTAATGAAAGATGTTGTTAATGTGGGAAAATGTGGGAGGTGTAGGAAGCAGGGCATGTGGGAAGCCCCTAATTTTTAAGTAACATTTATGTAATATAAATACCTTTAAAAAATAAAAAAAAATATTAAAAAAAGGAAACAGATGGATTCAGAGAATCACTATCTCTATAAGTAGTGTACCCCAAGAATTAATTTCAGTTCAATTCAATAAAGTTTTATTGATACTGTTAGAGAAAATCAGTGCTCATTGGGGTGCAGAGACTGATGATTGTGGGGAGGAAATTATTGGGAAGCTCTGTCATTGGAGGGGAAATGAAGAATAGACTTCAGCTCCCCCACCAGCATGGGGGGGTCTGAAGAGGGACTTCAGCCCACCTGTGGAAGGTCATGGATATGAATTTATACAGCACATCAATAGTGGGGAAACCGAGTACAGCCTGGGGCCAAATGACCAGGGGGGAGTGGGTTAGGAGGTCTTGGAATGTGGGAAGTGTTGGGGAGCGAGTGATGGCCCTTAACTCTCCATTTTGTTTATTCTTGGGAGGGTATCAGCTGCCCCTAGGCTATGGCTTGCTCAGTTGGTTACTGTGTTATGGCTGGAGGCTGATTTCCCTCAACCTATGCCACAGGGGTATTGATTTGTGGTCCTATGACCTGTCAATTATTGCAAACCTCATAAGGGGGAAATTCTAGCAGATATGCTTAAAAAAACAAATATATGATATAGACAAATTTCCTTGTATGAATTTAATAGTTATCCTCTGAATTGATGGGATGTGTGCCTATCTTGGAAATGTTGTTCTGGGATCTCATTTAAAAACATGCATTCTGAAGTTAGGAGAGTGAAATCAGTTCAAAGATTTCTCCCTCTTCATCTGAACCACTTTCCTTGAATTATATCTACTGAATTTTTCTACTCATCTCAATATGTATTTCATTATTTCAAGACTATATATTATCCATCTTTGTAATTGCAATGTCTATTAAAGATCTTGCATGGAATACCTTTTTACAACCTCTCACTTTCAACTTTGTTCTTTCTTGGGACACAACAGATACCTCATTTTTTGTAGCTCTCAAAGTGTTTATTAAGAATATTTCAACCATGCAGAACAATAGAGAGAATAGTAACATGTGCCCCACAATTTCAATGGTTCTCAATATTCTACCCATTTGGGTTTAGTTATACTTCAATTTTATTTTGTTTTTGTTGTTTACTTTCTGCTAGAGTATGTTAAAGCAAATTCAAAACATCTTATAAATTCACACATAGATGCTTCAGTATATATTTCCAACAGATAAGGACTATTTTTCAAATTAATCATACCATTTTCACACCTAAGAAAATTATTTCTTAATTTCTTCTAACACCCAGATTGTGCTCAATTTTTCCTGTCTCAAAAAATCTTTATAAGAAGCTTATTTGATATGCTACAGTCTAAATGGGAAGTGTTTGAAATTGTTCAAAATTAAAAGTATTCTTTAACCCTTTGTTAATTAAAGTTATATGAATAAAATGTTCAAATAAATACTTAAAAGTGTGTAAAGTTCCTAAAAATTTAACAATGTTTATATGTCAAAGAAACAACCTCTCTGCCTAAAAATCAAGAGGCAGATGCTTTAACTCTGGTTTATCTGATTTAGCCCACCTCTGCAAAAGAAGGTCTATAGCTGCAAAAAGAAACAGCCATTAGGGACTGCAAGGGGTAGATAACAGTAAATTACAGTAAATTAAAACAACACCACTGCAATATGCAGCAGTCCCAAATATTGCTCGTTTGTTGTAAAAATATAATATCCAGTTATGTCACTACCACTTTGTTTTTTAACTTTCTAAGGCTTTCTTTAATATCTCCTTAGGCTCTGTTTACAGAGCATAAGAGATTTGTGGGACACCATCATACATAACAACATATGCATAATGGGAGTCAGAAGGAGAAGATGAAGAGAAAGGGGAAGATGGAATATTGAAACTAATAATGACAAGTAACTTCCCAAATTTAATTAAAGAAATTAATATACCCATTCAAGTGTCCCAATGAATCCCAAACACAATAAACTTGATAAAAACCACACTGAAAAAAATGTAATGTAACTGTTGAGTCTCTACAAGGTTAAGATTAAAGTTAATCTTAATTAATAAGATTAAGTTCTCATCTCTTTTTGGAATACATGGAGGCAAAAAGTCAGTTTGATAAAATATCTAAAAATCTGAAATCGATTAATTGCTATCCAATAACTTTGTATCATTTTAGAGTGTTTTTCAAAAGTGAGTAAGACATTTCCAGGCAAACAAAAAGTAAGAGTTCAACACCACAAGACCTACCCTAAATGCAATGGTAAAGACAATTTTTGGACTGAAATTTAAAAACATCACCTTGGATCAAAGCAGTATAAATAAATAAAGTTAACTCTTGGTGTTGTATGGTTGTTTTACTTTGCTAAAAGCTTCTGAGATTAATATATCAGAAGTGGGCTGGTTTTTATAATGGAAATTTATTAGATTAAAAGCTTAGTTTTAAGCCTTTCAAAATGTCCAAAACAAAGCATTATCAGAAATGCTGTCTCACTGAACTTTGGCTGCAGGCAATCCAGAACTATTTCCACATGGCATGGCACATTGAGGCATATTCTCATTTTCTGAGTTTCATTAATTCAGCTTATGGCTGCTCCATCTGTGACTTCCTCTCTAAGCACTTGAGTTTCATCTCTGAAGCTTTTTCTCTCTGTCTCTGTTTCAGTCTTCCCTTTATGAAGGACTCTAACAAGATGACCAAGAACCAGTAGAAATGGATATAATTCTTTTTACATCTACAGTTTTAAAATAAAGGTGAAGAAAAAGTAATGATAAATCTATGGTTTTGGATGTACAATGAATAAAAATATAATTTTAAACAAGTAAAACAAAAATATTTGGGGATGGAGGGGTATAGCAATGGTGTTAGTGTATTTTACTGAAGTTAAATTGATATCTCACCAAATGTGATGGTTATAGATTCAGAATGCTAAATTTAATCACCATGGTAAAAAAAAAAGGACCAAAATATATGCTGTTTTAAAGAGAATCACATTAAATTCAAAGAAAGAAGTAGGTTAAAAGTGAAATGATGAAAAACATTGATGAAAATTATAAGCAAAAGACAGCTGGGTTAGCTATAACAATATCAGATAAAATATACTTTAACTCAAAAACCAGTTACAAGGGACAAAGGAGGAAAGGTAATACGGACATAATAGAGAACTGAATAACAACAAAACAAGAAAACTATTCTAAACATATATGAACCCAAGAGCAGAGTCTAAAGAAAATATTTACAGATTTGAAAGGAGTTATAGATGGTCCTACATTAATAGCAGGACACATTAATAACCACTTACAATAATGAATAGAAAATCTAGACCAAAGCTAATGAAGGATTAGTGGACTTGAATGAAACAATAAACCACCTATCCCTAATGTAAACATACAGAAAATTTCATATAACAACAGCATTTTACACGTTCTTCTCATGCACATCGATCAATCTTCCTGGTATACTGTATATTAGCTCACAAAACAAGTGTCAATAAATTTAATGATATTGAAATCATTTAATTAGTCTTATCTGACTACACAATGGAATGAAGCTGGGGATCAATAACAGAAGGAGAACTCTAAAAGTTAGAAGTATGTGGCTATTAAACAACACACTCTTAAACAACCAATGGGACAAACAGGTAAGCACATGGAAAATTAGAAAATATCTTTAGGAGAATGAAAATAAAAACCATGATATACCAAAATGTGTGGATTGCAGAAAAGGCAAGCTGAGAGGGAAATTTATAGCTGTAAACGCTTAGGTAAAAAAAGAAAAAAGATCTCAAATCATACACCTAAGCTTATACTGGGAATAAAATAAAGGGCAAACTAAATACAAACGGAGCAGAAGAAGGCAATAACACAGGACATATAAGATGTAAATGAAATAGAAAAGAGAAAAAATATTGAATCAACAAAACCAATGTTTGGTTCCTTGAAAGGATCTATAAAATTAACAAATCATTAGGTAGACTGACAGTGAAAAAAAGAGAGAAAACACAAACAACTAAAATCAGAAATGATATTACTACTAATCCCACAGAAATAAACAGGTTTATGATGGGATACTATGAACAATTTTATGACAACAGACTAATGTAGATGAAATAGACAAATTCCTACAAACACACAAGCTGCAGACACTGACTTAGTAAGATGTAGAATATCTCAAAATACCAAGAGTAATTAAAGTGATTGAATCAGTAAAAAACTTCACTCACATGACTCCTGGGGATGAGCCTCCCTGGCTCCAAAGGATTATTACCAAGCTCCAACTAACCATGAATTTGAAAAAAGATCTTGACCAAAAGGAGGACATACTAAATACAAATTAGTTTTTTGGCTAAGAGATTTCAAAGTGAGTGAGAAGTTCTTTACAGAGGTTACAATTATGCACATCTCAGCAGGATCTCATTGACTGATTGACTGACACAGGAAAGAGTGACTCAAGCAAGGGAGCTCCTGAGGGCTCTGGAAACATCTATAGGCAGGGCTGACAATCTGAGGAATTTGGCACCCTCTCAGTGGGACTTTCCTTGCACTATATGTTTCCCAATGTAACAGAGCTAGACTCATTTATAAGTTCCCTATATTTGGCTCTTTGCCTCTTTTATTTGAACCTATAATTGTCACTATACTCATTAAATATATGTACCACAGACTAAAATCTTCAGTATGTTCATATACCAATTGAGCTCTGAATCTCAGCATTGTTGCAACTTCTAACTCAATTGGGTAAATATCAGATTAATTCATCCTCACTTTTAGTTGAATGATTTCTTATCTCATACTAAAAGTAAATTGGTTAGTTGTTGACATTGTATGGAAATAGATTATTTAAATAGTGTTGCAATCAAGTCTACTACTGGAAGCCATAAGAAAAAGTATAAATGGCCATGGAAATGCGATTAAGGGATGACAAAGTAGAGAGGAGTCAATTTTCCTAAGCATTAATTATGGGAAAGTTTATGCTCATGTAATGACAGCATAGTCTTCCTGTTAGGTTAATGTGATCATAGTAACAAAGAAGTTTCTGCATTTTGGCTCTACACATTCTTAGATGTACAAATGAGTACAAGATTTTTAGATGTTTAAACTTGAATCCAGAGCTTAAACACAGTTTGACTGTTCAGATGAGTTAACTGTTTAAATAAGTTAAATGATTAAAGGTCTAGTAAGTTGTTCCCCTGTAACATGGAAAAAGGACAGGCTTGTGTGTACACATGTGTGTCTACTTGTGTGTGTTTATGTGTCTATTTTGTGTGAGCATGAATGAGTGTGAACACGTGTATGAGAGAGATCAACTTAATTATTAACTTTTTTGTAGACTATAATCAAGTACATATTTAATTCATTACTGAATAATTAGAAGCAACATGAATTTTGGTGTCTTTCAAATTTGTGATCCAAATTAGAAGTAATTTTACAGTTTCAGAAAGCAACAATTATTACACACTTTAACATATGGATTTTATCTCTACCTTCATTCAATACCCACTATGACTTTGCATCTTTTTCATTTGGAAGTCTCAGTGCTGGCATTATTTCTCTCCACTGGTATATATTTTCTCTGGAATATTATTCTATCATTGATTTTGTTTACATTATTAAATCTTACAAAATGTAAATAAAATCTGATCTAGAAGCATCACCATGCTCTTGACTAGAGCAGTATACAAAAGGCATATGTAAGGGGTTCTGGATGTACAATATGGTGGTGTAAGATGCTACAAGGTGCTGTTTCCTCACTGAATCTTTGAACAAACAGTGAAATCTGGTATAACCATATTCCTCAGAATTCCAAAAAAATTTGTTAAAGTGTAACAGTAACTGGATGAGTACCTAATCAAGAAAATACAGCTTTAAAAAATGGTAGAACTGCAGAATTGGTAAATAGGTTGTTGGAAATCTTTGGAAATTAGTAGAAATGGGGAAAGCACATCATGGTGTTGGTAACTAGCAGAGCTATTATACAGGGATGACAGTGGCTGAAAGGAAAAGTCTAAAGTCATGTATATTACTAGAAGGAAAGTGAAAAACTGTAACATGGGTCTATATAAGATGGAAAAACCCCATGACAAAACATGAATATGGTGATGTTGCATATATAAGACTGTTCTTACAAAATATAATATAAATATACTAGAGAGAAGGAAAAAGAACAGCGGCTATCTATGGCAGGGGAAGCATAGAGAGATTGGGAAGGGATTTTTGTTTCTTTATTATGTTTTTTATTGGTATTATGAAAGTGTTCTAAGAATGATTGAGGTACTGAATGTACAAATATGTGATTACACCAAATACCATTGGTTGTACATTTTGTATGGGTTTATGCTTGATTAGTATGTATCAATAAAATTGACTTAAAAATGAAAAAGGTTGCAGTGCTCTTACTAGTTCTCCCCTAGCCCATCCTTAGTCAGCCTCTGCTCCCTGTATGGCTCCCTGGCCCTGTTCAAGAGGGAGCAGAGTAACACCTATGCACATATTGGGGTGACAATATGTTGGTCACAATCTGACATGGCTAGGTAAGGTACCCTAAAATTCTGAAGTAGGAAAATCTTCCCTGGCTTACCAATCCACAACCAACCCTGCAAACAGAAGCATCTTATGAAAAACAAATAAGACAAAATAGCCTGGTGCAAAAAATTTAGCTGCTTTAAGTTTACAATCAAGTACTCAGGAGGGTGAGAATGTCTATTTCATAGGGATTAGAGGAAGTAATTCAATTCCTGTCAATGGAGGAATTTCTAAGACCACAAGAAAGTACAAGGCCAGGACAAAAGGCAGACTCAGAAAAGACAAAGTGGCCCATGAACTTGAGAGGCACCTCAGGATGATTTCTTTTCTAGAAGGACTAAACTCTGAAGGAGGGCACCTGCCAAAAGAAAATCAAATTTTCAAATCTGTGGAAGGAATTTTTTTGCATTAGAAAATTTAGTTAGATTCTGGAAGTCAAGGAAATCTCTGTCATATCAAAAGCTGAATAAAATCTTAAGAAATATATAGCTCAGGGACTTAATCCTAGAGATAACACTTTAAAATATTAAAATATGCATTATGTGACAAAAAATTACAAGGCAAAGAAAGAAACAGAAAATGATGCCTGATCAAAAGAAACAAGATAAAAAGCCATACAAATAATTTTTTTTAAAAGCAAACTTAACATACTCAAGGAGATATGTGAAAACATGAATTAAGAATTAAAGCATATCAGGAAACAAAATGAGCCAAACACAGGCATATAAGTAGCCAAACTGTTCAATGTTATTTAAAAAGGGAGTGATGAAAGCTGCAAGAGAGAAGCAACATGTTATATACAAGGTAATCCCAATAAGATTGTGTCTACTTCTCATCAGAAATCATGAAGGAAAGAAGGCAATGAAATGAAATATTTTAAGTGATGAAATAAAATATTTGCCAATGAATAATTATATATATCCTGCAATTGCCTTTCAAATATGAGGGATATATTAAGACATTACTACAAAAACAAATCTGTGATAGTTCAGTAGCAACAGAACTTCTCTATAATCAATGCTAAAAGGAGTTCTTCAGACTGAATGGAAAGGACATTAGATAGTGGATCAAAAAGCATAAAGAAATGAAGAGCTCTGGTAAAGGTAACTATATGGGTAATTATAAATGCCAGCACTATTGTATTGCATATATTTTATGTAATGCTACTTTTTTTCACTTTTTACAAGTTCTAAAATCAAATCCATAAAATTATTAAAAATCTACAGTTTGGGGCATACAATCTATAAATAAAGTGTGAATACAATTAATAAAATTGAAATGTACATGTAAAAATAATCAAAATGAGAAATTATAAATATCACCACCATAAAAAAAATTCCCCATCACAAAAATTCTTCTGCTCACTCTCACAAAGCCTACAATGATTCTTGATGCTATAGCTTTGCCTTATCCCAAATATCATAAAAATAGAATAAATATACTATAACACCTTTGGGAATTTTCTTTCATTTAACATAATTTATTAAACAAATCAAATTTGTTGATAAATATTAATAAAGCATACAATTCATCTAAAATGTACAATCAATGGTATTTGGAATAATCACATCGTTGTGTTCATAATATCAATTATTATTAAAGCATTTTCATTATTTCAATAATAATAAACAAAAAACATAGAAAATAAACAAAAAAATTCCTCATCTCTCCATCTCTCTCTTTCCCCTGCTGTACACAGTTGTTATTTCTGGATATTCTTGTACACTTATTTCTTTGTTTATTAAGCAGTTTTATTGTGATATATTTACATACCATATGATCTATGCAAAAAGGATAATCAATGGTTTTGAGTATAATCACTATATTGTACATTAATTATCTCAAGGATTTTAGAACACTTTCCTTGCTCCAAAATAAAGACTCCAAACCCCTTAGTATTCCTGCCTCAGCCTTATATAACAACTAATTTAATTGTTTTAAATTGATTTATATTTAAATTTACATAAATGGAATCATACAATATGTAGTACTCTGTCTGGTCTCCTTCATTTATCATGAAGTGTTTTTTCCTTATATTAATATTTTGTAGTTTAACTTATATTTGTTCAGCTTCAAAGAAAAACAGCCTTATATACAATTTTACCAATATTCATATTTCACAGAATATATTTATATTTCACAGAATATATTTAGTTCATAATAGTGCATTCATACAGTATTTGTTCTTTTGTGTCTGGCTTGCTTCACTCATGTTGTCCTATGTTTCATGACTCTATTTCTTCTTACCACTGCATAATATTTAATTCTGGATATACTCCACAATTTGTTTATCCATTGATCCATTGATGGAGACCTGGGTGGTATCCAATTTTGCTGTTGTGAATAATGCTATTATGAACATTGGTGTGCAGATGTCTATCTATGCCACTGTTCTCAGTTATTCTGGGTATGTACCTAGCAATGATATTGCAAGATCCCATGGCAAGTCTATATTCAACTTCATTAGGAACCACAAATCTTCTACAGTGGCTGTACTATTGCACATTCCCACCAACAGTAAATAAGCATTCTGAACTCTCCACATCCTCTCCAACCATTTCTGAGTTTTCTGACTTTTTGATAGCGGCCAGTCTAATAGGTGTGAAATAATATCTTGTAGTTTTGATTTGCATTTCTCTAATTGCTAGTGATGTTGAAAATTATTTCACGTGTTTCTTTGCCATTTGTATTTCTTATTTGGACAGTTTTCTTGTCAAATCTTCTGTCCATTTTTTAACTGGATAGTTTGTCTTTTTAATGTTGACTTGTATGATCCCTTTATGTATCATGGATTTAAACTCTTATCAGATATGTGATTGCCAAATATTTTATCCCATTGAGATGGCTGCCTTTTCACCCTTTTGATGAAGTCCTTTAAAGAGCAAAGGTACTGAATTTTGAGGAGGTTTAATTTTTCCATTTTTTCTCCTGTTGCTCATGGTTTGGCTGTAAGGTTTAAGAAATTACCACTACAACAAGACCTTGATTATTCTTTCCTATATTTTCTTGTAGGAATTTAATGATTGTTGTTTTAATATTTAGGTCCTTAATCCATTTTGACTTAATTTCTGTATAAAGTGTGAGATACAGGACTTCTTTCTTTCTTTTGGATATGGTTGCCCAGTTTTCCCAGCACCACTTGTTGAATAGACTGTTCTGGCACAACTGAGTGGGTTAACAGCCTTGTCAAAAATCACTTGACTGATGCAAATATTCTTGCTGTCCTGATTTTGTGATAATCAGAGTGGGCTAAACATTTGCTATATTAGAAACCATGCATGTGTCCGTAGACCTAGTTTTCCTTCCTAAGTCTGGTTTTTAGAATGCTGGTGATAAACTAAGCTTGATTTAGTATATGACCATCCTGTATGGGAAAAGACTGTAACTCTAGGTATCTTTGGTCAAACTTAGGAGATATAGCAGGGGGACAGATGTAGCTAAAATTGTTGGACATTTGTCTCCGTTATGGAGGGACCTGGGTCTGATCCCTGGGACATCCTGGTACAAATTTAAAAAAGAAAAAAAATAGAAGGCATGTGGGCCACTAGGCCCCTGCACATGGGTGAGCCCTCAGGCCCCATGCACAGGTGTACCACCTGGCCCCACAAGTGGGTGAGCCACAAGGCCCCATGTATGGGTGTACCACAAGGCCCCATGAGCAGGTGAGACCCCCAGGCCCCAGGTGTGGGTGTGCTGCCAAGCCCCATGAGTGGGTGAGCCCCCCAGGCACTGTGCATGGGTGCACCATCAGATCCCATGAGCCACACAAGATGATAACTTAACAGAAGAGTGACACAAGGGAGAGCCAAGACAAGATGTGTTAAAAACCAGGAACTAAGTTGGTGCAGGTGGTAGGATGTCTCTCTTCCACATTGGAGCTTCCGAGGATCGAATCCCAGTGAAGACAGGAGGAGAAGGTAGAGAAGAGAGGGCAGGAAATGGACACAGAGAGATGCCCTGCAAATGGACACAAAAGGAGCATAAATGGGTGGGGGGTTAAAAATGGCTAAAATTAAATAAATAGATAAATTTTAAAAATGTAAAAAAATTCTTTTTACATGTTAAAAAAAGAATGTATAAGGGAGTACGATACAGACTATAGTTAGTAATAATACTTTGACAATGCTCTTTCATAATTTCTTAACAAATGTTTCACAAAAATTCAAAGTATTTTGGTGGGGTGATATGTGGGAGCCCTTTATGATGTTTATGCATGTTTGTTTTGTAAGTTCACAATGTTTACTGAACACTTTTAGTTTATGTATGTTCATGTATGAATGATATACTTCAATAAATTCTTTTTAAAAAATCACTTGACTGTAAAATTGAGGGTCAATTTTCTGAGTTCTTGATTCAATTCCATTGGTCAATCCATCTGTCCTTATGCCAGCACCATGCTATTTTTACCAAAGTAGCTAAGTAAAATGTTTTAAAGTCAGGAAGTGAGAGTCCTTCAACTTCATTCTTCTTTTTAAAGACATTTTTGGCTATTCAGTGCCCCTTACCCTTCCAAATACATTTTATTATTAGCTTTTTGATTTCTGCAGAAAAGACTGTTGGGAATTTTATTGGGATTACATTGAATTTGTAAATCACTTTGGGCAGAATTGACATTTTAACAATATTTAGTCTTTCAATCCATGAACACAGAAAATCCTTCCATTTATTTTTCTTTAACAGTTTATTTTAGCAATGTTTTGTAGTTTTCTGAATACAGGTTCCTTATGTCCTTGGTTAAGTTTATTCCTAAATATATGATGGTTTTAGTCACTATTAGAAATGGAATTATTTTTCTGATTTCCTCCTCAAGACTGCGCATCAGTAGAATATTGGAACACTATTAATTTTTGAGTATTAATCTTGTGTCCTGCCACTTTGCTGAATTCACCTATAATTTCTAGTAGCTTTATCCTGGATTTTTCCTGATTTTCTAGATATAGGCTCATATCATCAGTGAAGAGTGAAATTTTTAATTCTTCCTTTCCTATTTTGGTGCCCTTTATTTCTTTGTCTAGCCTAATTACTCAACTTATAACATCTAGCACTATATTGGATAATAACATGACAGTGGGCATCCTTGTCTTGTTCCTGATCTTATGGGAAAGCTTTCAGTCTTTCGCCATTGATAACAATGATAACTGTAGGTTTTTCATAAATGTACTTTACCATATGGATAAAGCTTCCTTTTATTCCCATTTATTGGAATGTTTTTTATCAAGAAAGGTTGCTGTAATTTGTCAAATGCCTTTTCTGCATCAATAGAGAGGATTATATGATTTTTCTTCTATTGATGTGGTTTAATTACACTAACTGGTTTTCTTGCATTGAACCACCCTTCCACACCTGGGATAAAACTCACTTGATTATGGGTGTATAATTCTTTTAATGTGCTTTTGGATTCTGTTTGCAAGTATTTTGTTGATATATTTTGCATCTATTTTCATTAGAGATATTGATCTTTAATTTTCTTTTTTCATACTATCTTTACCTGGTTTTAGTATTACGGTGATGTTGGTTTCATACAATGACTTTGGTAGCCTTATATCGTGTTCAGTTTTTTGGAAGAGCTTGAGAAAGATCTGTATTAAGTTGTCTTTGAAAGATTGGAAAATTTCAGCTGAGTCCATCTGGTACTGGGCTTTTCATGTTTGGGAATTTTTTGACAACTGTTTCAATCTCTTTACTTTTGATTGGTTTGTTTGAGGTCTTCTATTTCTTCTAGGGTCATTGCAGCTCATTTGTGTTTCTAGGAATTTGTCCTCACTGTCTACCATGTCTAGTTTTTTGGCATATAGTTGTTCATAGTACCTATTATGATTTCTCCTTTTTCTATTGGGTTCAGTGGTAATGTCCCTCCTTTCATTTCTGATTTTATTTCTATTTTCTCTTTTTTCTCCTTTGTCAGTCTAGCTAAAGATTTGTCAATTTTGTTGATCTTTTCAAAGAACCAACTTTTGGTTTTGTTGATTATCTCTATAGTTTTTATGTTCTCAATTTCATTTATTTCTGCTAGGATGTTTACTATTTCTTTCCTTGGGCTTGGTTTGGGATTATTTTTCTCTTCTTTTTCGATTATAATAGCTCCTCCAAGTGTGCAGTTTGGTCTTAAATTTTAGCTCTTTCTTCTTTTCTAATGTAAGCCTTGAGGGCTATAAATTTCCCTCTCAGCACTATCTTTGCTGTGTCCCATAGTTTTTTTTTAACTCATTTTTATTAATATATATTTTATTATTATTCTAAAGATACTTAGATTACATAAATGTTACACAAAAATATAGGTATTCCTATATGCCCACTCCCCACACCTCCCACACCCTCCCACATAAACATCCTTCATTAGTGTGGCCCATTCATTACAATTGATAAATGCATGCTGAGGTTTTGCCACTGACCATGGACCATAGTTCACATTGTAGTCTACACTGTCTCCCACACAGTTCTGCATGGTATGTGATGATATAAAGAGGCTTATATCTATTGTTGCAATGCCATTCAGAATGATTCCCAAGTCCCCAAAAGACCCCAGATTACAACTGTTTTCCCTCTCTGAGCCCCCAAAGCCTCCAGTGGTCACTGCCTCAACATCAATGTTATAATTTCTTCTAGTGCTAGAATCACAATATGTCTATAGTAGAATACCAGGCACCCCACAACACTGGGCTAATTTTCAATTTCAAAGGCAAAGCCTTATAAGCCTAGCCATCAATATCAAGAGCCCATCAGTGGATCATCCTCCTTCACCTGTCACTTCATCCCTGCACTTGGTGGACTGTTGCTGCTCCTTTAGAAAATGTGACACAGCTCTCCAGGATGGGAATTCAATATTCTCTCAGTTATTGTGTGAGTCTCCACCCACTGTGACAATACCCTGTGAACACCTGAACACAATTATATACCTTATATGTATGCCCAGGTAAACTTCCTCCCATGTATCCCCTATCACTGACACCCCACACCAGTGATCCTCCCTTACCCTAGTTGTAACCCTTTTGTGATACAAAGTTTCTTCAAAAATGAAGCCATTAAAACCATGTTGTAGAAGAGAAATACAGCAAATTTCAAAGAGAATGGGACTGTGACATTGGCTTTAGGTAGACAATGGACCCCAAATGTGGAAAACAGTGACTAAACTAAGGTAAAGAATGTATGTTGAGAAGTCTTTCAACCTGCTTTTTGCTGATGGTATCGTTGGTACCATGGAAAATATTTGAATATAGGAAACCATGATGGAATAAAACATATGTTTATAAAAAGCAAGGATGTGTGACAATTATGGCTCCATTTCAGGGTGGTGCTTCTCTGAATAGGAGAATTTGAGTAATGAGGGACTCTAACAGAAAAAAATGATGGACAAAATATGACCTATAAAATGGTAAAGAGAAGGTCACAGATGTGTTCAAGAACCCAGAGATGACTCTACTGAGCCATGAAGCAGCTGCTATTTTCTCAAGGACCCTCTATTCATGATGACCTGATAGTGTAGAATGCATCAAATGCCCATCATTGACTATCACTGTGAGCAAGGCCAGCTATGCACAAGCAAATAAAACAACCAAAAAAAGACTTTGGCCATGCAAGCCAGGAAAGGTTTGGAATCATTTTGATTCAGGGAATGAATGATGGCTCTAGGAAATGTGACAGAGGTGGGGAAATGATCTTACAATGATATGGTCCTCATTAGACTACTGAGGTTCTGGCCCTTGGGGTGATAAGGGTAAAATGTGGAGGTTACCAAACAGATCTTCCAGGTAGATGAGCAAGAACAGCACATTGTGGAGGATGTGCTGCTCCCAGATGTCTGAAAATCCCATGAGTATGAATTCAGTTATTTATATAGTGAGATTGGCTATGGCATTTCTCTCCCTGATGTGGGAAAAAGGAAAGGCATTGTGAGATTCTTTGTTTCAACTGAATATTGTGTAACCCCATAGTTCACAAGTTACATGCTTATTTTCATTGAATTTCATAAAATAAATTTGTTCTTTGGAAACAAATCAACCAATTATCTCTCTGACATTTCAAATTTGAACCAAGCATGTTTGAAAACTGCAAACAGTATGAGACAATATGGGTTTACAATCTTCACCTTCACAAAGTAAGATTTATAATATTTGGGAGACTCTGTGTAAGCTTACTGCAATAAGACACAGAAAATGATTTGAGTTATTATTTTCTTAAGTCTATTAAGGGTGATAGTACCATTTTCTATATAAAGATGATTGACTCATAACATAAAATGGAAGCTTTTTAGTATTGAGACTTAATTCCCTGAAACTAGTGAGGAAGTTTGATGATCTTTCTGTGTGATATGGATTACCTTGACAAGCAAATGAACCTCAGATTTTAAACTGTGAAGAATTCATAGAACTACAAACAAGTAATTTAATAGGAATAATATTCTGTCCAGGAACTCCTGTCTCCCCATCTCCTCCAAAAGGTCTTTGGACTTCAATGTAAAGACCCATTAGATTTTGAAGGGCTGGCTCCATTCACATGCATGCTGAGAATGGATTTCCACATTTCCTTTCTATAGACTCATTGCCTGGAAGATAACACTGAGTATGTCATGTATAAAATATTTAGTACTCAAATAAATGTGATAAATACAAGACTCAATAAAATTAAGAAGTTTTTCTATAGGTGAACTCAGAGTTTATGTTTGCTAATTGGTACTTTGTTTAATAAGTGGGGGAAATATGCATTTTGAGTAAATGTAGGGAATAGCAATCATAAAGAGCAATGCTTTGGAGTGGGTTATATTGCCTGTGTTTAACTTTTCCTCCATCAATTTATAGTTGGGTGATATGTTAAATATATGTTGCCTTCACATCCGTCAATATCATTATCTGAAAAAAATGGGTTGAAAAGGCCTTTGCTCACTTCCTGCACAGACAAGGGCACAGAAAATGTTAGATATAATTGTAACCACTAGCTACTGAGGATTTATTTGTAATCATAGTTGTTATTTTAGCTTATTTCTTTTACTTGTTATTGTTATTGTAGTTGTTATCTTCTGCTGAGTGATTTTTTAACACAACTATAAACAGATGCTTGCCTCTTATTTACAACTCTCTTTACAGCCACTTTATGCTTATCCCATCTGGTTTTTATCGGTTTTCAAGGGCTTCTTGAGCTTGCACTTGCACATTCCCTATTAATTATAACTGAAACATAACCAATTAATATATGCAAAAATAATTAATGTCACCCTTGTTACCTCCATTTGTTTGAATCACATAGAAAACCATAATTCCTTTAGAGTCAGGAACAAAGATTGAAGTATTAAATCTTGTCTCCTTGTGTGGCTGCCTCACAATAAACTGTTCCCTCAACATCCTAGTATCATCATATTGACTTCCATGTGCATCAAGCAACAAGCCTTGGTTGGTCAAAATTCAGTGGCCATGAAGGGATGTAAAGGGTCTCTGGATCCCTTGCATGAAGCTCTGTGGCCCTGCAGGTAGAATTTTTCAGTCATCAACCCTGAGTATCTAAGTAAACCAGCTAGTCTGAAGGCTCAGTGATCAGGAGTTTTTCCCACTCCTGCAGGTATAGCAGACCCTATAATGCAGTTTCATTTTGAGTGGAGAAATGATTTCAGGAACAGATGTCTTTTGGGTGAGTTACTTGGTATTTGTGTATGCTTTTTTGCTGAAGCTGTAGTTTAGAATCCTACTTTGTTTCTGGTTGTGGATTAATGTCCCACTTTGGTTATGGTTAGGGGTTAGAATCTCACTTAGTTCTGTCCATGGGTTAGGGTGCCACTTTGGTTTTGGTTGTGGGCTATGTCCTACTTTGGTTCTGGTCATGGGTTCATGTCTGACTTTTTCTAGTCAAAGTGTGCTACAAGCACACTGATTCTGGTTGAGGGCTAGAGTCACAATTTGGTTTGTGGCTATTGTTTAAAGTTGTGGGATAGAGTCTCACCTTAGTCCAGCCTTTCTGTTTACCAAGCACAGGACTTGAGGCTTATAAAAACTATTTACTGAAGTGCTCACATTCTTTGTTTCCAGATTTTTTTCTGGCTTATCAGCTTATAATTCTGTGAAATCTTTTACTTGTGTGTCATAAGTTATAAAAAATGAAAAATGTTAATAATGCATATGATTTCAGTCCTCTAAAATGTATTTTGGATAATTGATCTATGTTTAGTTATAAAACAATGAAAAAGAAAAAGATGATATTTTGTTTTAACATAGCCTGGCCCCAATATAAACAGAATCTGGAGAGTAAGAGCCAGAAAATATATCTTTTAACTTTAAGAGTATATTGCAATTAAGATTACATTGCAAAAGAGAAATTAAATGAAATACCAAATGTTCAATATTTTAGGTCTTTGTATCAGAATAAGAATTTAAGAAAATGTAAATACATTATAGTTTAAACCAATAAATTTTATGTTTCTGTGCCAGAGTTATTGCTAAAAATTTTGATTGAAGTTATAGATATTCTATATCTGTCTCTCTGTTTGTTTATTGTATATTTTTGTAAGGTGGATGGTAATAGCAAATTATCAGATGAAAAATTCTTAGGTGAACAATATTCATATTGATTAAAGATAAATAAGTGCTTATATATAAATTAATACTCCTGAAGTCCCAGAAATTGGGGAAGCTGAGATCTTTGAATCTTTGAACACTTCCTGTCTTCCCCCTCTGTGTTGTGAATTAGACTAGTCCCACTTCTTTTGTGACAAGATTTCTCAAAACCTACTGAATACTCTAGGTTTTTGCGGAAAAAATCCAGTCTTATATTTTCAGACTTTTGAGCCTGTATGCTCAGATCTTCTTTTTTTTTAAAGATTTATTTATTTTTATTACATATCTCCCCTTCCCCCCACTGCGGCGACGTGCCGAGGGTGGTCACTGTGCAGGCGTGGCTTTCCCCACTTGTGGGCGGTCTCTGCATCCGTTCACGGCCGGCTTTCAGTTTGCGGGTGGCTGGCTGCGCTCCATCCGTGGGTGACCTGCCCTGCCCGTGGCGGCTGTTGCCCTGTCCATGGCAGCTTCTTGCCCTGCCCATGGCGGCTCCGGCCCACCCATTGTGGCTTGCCATTCTCAAGGCGGTTTGCCCACTAGGAGAGGTCCCTGAGAATCAAACCTGGGGCCTCCAATGTGGTATGCCGGCACGCTATCCACTGGGCTATCGAGCCGGCCCAAGATCTTTACCAATTAATTGTAGGATTTCTGTTGAAGGTCATGTGGAAATATGAAGAAAGAAAAATATTTAGAGGGAAAAAGTGAAGAAAAAAGAAATTGCCACAAGATAAAACAGAAGCTAAGTAACGTCCCTACTCTACTCTAGGATTTGGTTTTGGATAGCAGAAGGTTTGGAACTGTA
>PVKH010002710.1:0-26506 GCA_004027955.1 Chaetophractus vellerosus
ATATATAATAAAATTTTAAAAAAAAAAGAAGAAGAAGAAAAAGAACACCAAACCAGTTGGTTTTCAACTTCATCACACTGTGGTAGGCTAGAAACAAAAAACAGAGAAGAAAAACAAAAAAACAGTTTCCACTTAACTGCCATGGTGACCTTCTTAAAACAGGTCATTTAAAATTTGATTGATAAAAGAGGAAGAAAACTGTAAACAACAGTGAGAAGTTTTCAAACTGTATTTATTAGAATACTAGGGTACTAGGTTTCAAAGGAGCCTTTTGAGGACAAAAAGAAGGTGGGGAGCTGAAGTGGACAAGAAGGTAGGCGCTCCCACCCCACCCCCACCAATTCAAACGCAGAAGCTACCCATTTATCTGGCTTGTTCGTTTAAATACATCAAGTTTTCACATGAGCTTTCTTTTGTTGTAAGGACTTTGTAGCTTTAAAAAAGTTTGAAAATTTCAGCACAAGATCAGAGCATATTTCACTGATGGACCCAAATCCACCTGAGGCTAACTTCTAGGAGTCAGTGAGTGGGAACTTGAGTTCTTACAGGTTTCTCTCACCAGGCTTGCTGCCAGGACACTACAACTCTGTGTTTACAGCCTTCTCCACACACTCTGTTAGTCCTGTTAATTGACCAGGCAGTAAAATGTAGCTCCTCTGAAATGCTCCTCTTGTGCCCACCTTTTTCAGCTGCCCACCTTTTTCAAGGCCTATGACTGTCACCCATTACAGGTGAGAAGCTAACTGGTCTCCTCAGTTCCTTATCTCTGCCCTAGCAATTCTGTGAGGGTTGTTTTAAAGCACCTTCTATTTCAAAGTCCAGGCTCTTTACCTGGTAATTTATGGTTCTGCTAGGAATTGTGAAGTAACCTGAAAATGTCAGTAAAGTGTCGAGTAGAGAACTATCTTCCTGTTGGCCTTTGTTTGGTCGAATATCTAATTGCTTAGCTTTTAGCTTTGTATAAACTGAAGTAGGAAAGGAGTGGCTCAGGAAATCTTTTAAAATGTTTCTTGCTAGAAGAAATATTAGCAACAAAGACTACTGAAAATCTACCACACTTTCCTTGAGGTATCTGGAAAACAGTGGAATGAAATGCTTTACCTCCCTTATCTTTTACATGTAATCTTACTAAAAGACAAAGCATCAACTCGAATGTCCTTGATCTGTTTTGTTTTTTGTTTGTTTGTTTTTATAGGAGGTCTTGGCTGCCAAAATATCTCCTATGTTTTAAGTCTGAAACAAATTACTGTTGAATTTTTGTTCCATATGCCTAGTATACTAATTTCAGGTCATATTTATGATCTACTTGAGTTGCATTTTTCTAGTCCCCTTTATTATGTCCATTTTATGCCCATACTTTTATGTCCATTTCTAAATCTTTGGAATTTAGTTTTTTTCCCTTTTAAATTATTAGAAATGTCTGTAATTTATTTGATTTACTCAGATATGAATTCATGTTACAGTAAATTAAATTATAAAATAATATCTACTCTAATCAAATGTTTATATTTTAGTCCATGAGTCTAGCAGAGTAAGGATGGGTAAAAAGACTCATCTTTTCATATCTACTAGAACAGAGTATCAGGACAGAACTGCAGAAATTATCATCTCTTACTCTCAGTATTCAAATGTCTGACAACAGCATGAAGTTTTGCAAAATAAGTAAACCTTTATATGTAATACCTAGTGAGTGAGGAAATATAAGAAGAAATACAGAAATGCTCGTGAAGTAGCCTCCTATAAAGAAGAGAAGGCCTATTATAATATTAACCTACATCAGGAAACTTGGATACCGATTCTGACAACAAGGATACACAGGACTCTCAGACCTTTTGTAGTTGTAACCTCCTTATTAATTTGGCCATTCTTAAAGTTCTTTAGGAATCCTGAATGGGCCTGGGAACTGACCCTGTTTTAATGAATGTCCTGCAAATGTAAAGGCAAAGTGGGTTGGGTGGTAACTGCGTTGTTCTCTTAACTTCATCAACGTCTGATAATGACACAAAAATAAGTGGCATTTATTGGCATATGACAGCAGAGTTTATATAGGTGATATTTATATAGATTGTACTCTGCAGTAGAAGAGAGCTCCATTAGGCACTAACTAGGCACTAAAATGCATTGATTAATAATATTCCTTTATTTTTTATATTGGCACTCAGATAGGCGTTTTATTAAGCTGAGTGAAACTTATTTGGGGACAAGGTTTTCATTATTTGCTTTTTGCTTTCCTCAGTCTCCCATATATGTTTATTTGCTCATTCTAAGCCTTGCTTATACAGAGGCATCTTTATGAAAGGTTTAATAAAACTGGTCTGACTTTAAAAAAACTCTAACAGCTACTTTGAGGTTTAATTCACACACAATAAGCTCCACATTTTAAAATGTACAATTTGAAAGGTTTTGATACATTACATACCCATAAAACCATCACCACAATCAAGATAAGTTAAAGAATCACTCCACAAAATTTCCATGTTTTTTTGTTATCACTCCAGCCCACCTGTTCCAATCCCCCAACCCCTGGCAACCACAGATTTGTTCCGTATCACTAGAGATTAGTTTGTATTTTCTAGAATTTTATATAAGTGGATCATACAGTGTGTACTCTGTTCTGTCTTCTTTCACTCAGCATATTTGTTTGGAGACTTGTCCATAATGTTGAATGTATCAATAGTATATTGCTTTGTAATGCTGGGGAGTCTTCCTTTCTATGGATAAACCACGATTTGAGCTAATTGGTATTGCTGATCCCCATTTGTATATTTTTTTAGCTTGTTTTCCGTTTTTGGATATATCAGATAAAGCTGCTATGAACAATCATGTGCAGACATATGCTTTCATTTCTCTTGGGTAAATACCTAATACTTGAATAGCTTGATCTTATGGTATTTTTCTGCTTAATTTTTTAAGGAAGTGCCAAACTGACTCCTTTCAAGTTCCCATCAGCAGTTTATGAAAATTCCAGTTATTCAACATACTGGCCAATACTTGGTATAGCCTGTCATTTTAATTTTTGCCATCCTAAGAAGTGTGCAGTGGTATCTTTTTATTTTAGTTTGCATTACGCTAAGGACTAGTGATGTTATGTTGAGCATTTTATATATTTATGGGCCATCCATACCACACCTTTATTGAAGTGCTTATTCAAATCATTTACCCATTTTAGTTGGGTTGCTTGTTAATAATAATTCTTACTAAGTTTTGAGAGTTTTTTTATGTATTCTTTTTATATAGTCTTTATTTCTGGATACAAGTCCTTTATCAAATATATGATTGGAAAATATTTCTTCCCATTTTGAGGCTTGTCTTTCCATTCATCTTAAAAGTGTTTTTCAAAAAGCAAAACTTTTTATTTTTATGAAGTGTAATTTTTCAATTTTTTCTTTTATAAATCATACTTTTGGTATCATATATAAGAAATACTTGCCAAACCGAAGGTCATAAATATTTTTCTGTGTTTTCTTCTAGGAGTATTGTAGTTTTAGTGTTTACATTTAGGTTTATGATTAATTTTGAGTTAATTTTTTACATGGTATAAGGTATGATCTAAAATTTATTTTTTTTGCAAATGGGCTTCCAGTTTTTTTAATTGTCCATATGTGAGCCTATTTCTGAACTCTCTATTTTATTTATATTGATGTATTTGTCTCTCTTTATAGTTTGTTTTTCTCTTTTTGGTTTGGTTGATTTCTGCTCAGGTCTTTTTATTTCCTTTCTTTTGCTTACTTTGGGCTTAACATGTTCTTCTTTTTCTAGTTTCTTAGGTTGAAGCTGAAGTCATTTATTTGAGAATTGTTATTTGGTATATACTTGGAGATTTTCCAGAGATTCTTCTGTTGATGATTTCTAATTTAATTCCATTGTGATCAGAAAGCATACTTTGTATGACTTGAATCCTCTTAAGTTTATTATGACTTGTTTTATGGTCTAATTTGGTAAACATCCTTTGTACATTTGAAAATAATGTACATTTTGCTGTTTTGGGAGGAGTGATCTATAAATGCCAATTAGGTCAAGTTGGTTGATTATGTTGTTCAAGTGTTCTTTATCCTTACTGATTTTCTGTCTGCTTTTCTATCAGTTATTGGGAGAGGTGTATTAAATTATCCATTATTGTGGACTTTGCATTTCTCCTTGCAGTTGTGTCAATTTTGGTGTCATTTATTTTGGAGCTCTGTTATTGGAGCTCTGTTATTAGGTGCATAAATATTTAGGATTGTTATGTCCTCTTGATGAATTAAGCCTTTATCATTAGGAAATAAAATTTGCTTTAAAATCTATTTTGTCACTTCAGCTTTCTTTGACCTAGGGTTAACATGGTATATGTTTTTTTGGTTTTTTTTTTACCTTTTTTCACCCTTTTTCTTATTACGTGAATTATTTAATATTCATTTCTTGTAGCCAGCATATTGTTGGTCTGGCTTTTGCATTCAGTCTGACCATCTCTGACTTTAATTGGGGTACTTAAACCACATATATTTAATGTGATTATTGATATTATTTAATTTAAATCTATCATCTTGCTATTTGTTTTCTCTTTGTTCCATCTGTTCATTATTTTATTGATGGCTTTAGGGTTTATATTGTTAATCTCCAACTTATCACAGTCTACCTTCAAGAAATATTGTATTACTTCACACATAGTATAAGAAACTTACATTGATGCATTTCCATTTCTCCCTTCCTAGCCTTTAAAATATTGTTATTATACATTTTAGTAATACATATTATAAATTCTATACTATATTGTTATTTTTGCTTAAACAGTCATTTTTAAAATATTTTTAAATAATAGCAAAGCAAATTATACCTTTCCTCATGTAGTCACCATTTCTGGTGCTCTTCATTCTTTTGTGTAGCTCCGTATTCAGTTTGTATCATTTTCCTTTTTCCTGAAGGGCTTCCTTTAATATAGCACACTTCTGTTTGATATGGATTATTTCAGCTTTTGGGTGTCTGAAAAAGTCTTTATTTCACCTTCAATTTTGAAAAATGTTTTTTCTGGGTATAGAATTCTATGCTGACAGGTTTTTTTCTTTCAGTCCTAGAGAGGCATTATTCCACTTCTTCTTGCTTGCATTGTTTCTGAGGGGAAAAATCAACTGTCATCTTTATCTTTGGTCATTTCTATGTAACCTGTACTTGTTCTCTAGCTGCTTTTAAGATTTTCCTCTTTATCTCTGGTTCTGAGTAATTTTATTTTCATAAGCTTTAGTATAGTTTCATATTTCTTGTGCTTGAAGTTTGTTGAGCCTCTTGAATCTGTGGGTTCATAGTTTTCATCAAATTTGGAAATATTTTGGGCATGATTTTCTCAAATATTTTTCTGCCCCTCCCTTTAAGGATACCAATTATACATACATTAAGCTGCTTGAATGGGACTTTCAGCTCACTGGTGCTCTTTTAATTATTTTTTGTCTAATCTGTGCTTTTTACCTCAAATATTGTATTTCTCATTTTTCATATTTAGAAGTTTGATTTGAATCTTTTCATCATTTCCATGGCTATACATAACATTTTTAAGATATGGAATACAGTTCTAATAACTACTTTAATGTCTTTGGTCTGATAATTCTATGTCAATTCAGATAGAGTCTTGATTAATTAATTCTTCTCCTCATTATTGGATTTTTTTTTTTTGCTTTTGTTTTGTTTGTTTGTTTTTTCTTCTTTGCATGCTTCCTAATTTGTTATTGGTTTCTGAAATTTATAAGTTGTATGTTGTTGGGTGCTGGTCATCTTTATATTCTCAGAAATATTAATATTTATTGAGGGATATACTTTTAAGTGCCTTGAAATCAGTTTGATCCTTTTTTTTTTCTTATTTTTAACATGTGTTAAACTGGGTCAGAGCCATGTTTAGTTTAGAGCTAATTATTTCCCACTGGGGCAGGATCCTTTTGAGCATGAGGTTTTACTGTCTTGCTGGTTGGAACAGGCAATATTCCTTTCCACATGTGAATATTGAGTATGGTTCAACCTATTCTTTTAGGTGTTTTCCCTCAGCCGTAGGTAGTTTCCTCAGAATCTTCTGCCATAAGTTCTCTGTGGAATACTTGAGGAGATCCCCTGCAGATCTCCTAAATTCTCTTTCTGCATAGCTCTCTCCTCTCCAGTACTCTTATCTTCTAACTCTTGCTCCTTTGGTCTTCCCACACTCCGAGCTCTATTGCCTTTCCTCGGAGAGTCAACCAGTCTCTACCTGTGTTCCCCCTCCCCACTGTGTACTCTAAGTACTCTGCTTCTTGGTTGGAAGCAGAAGTTTGACGTTTATTTTATACAACTGACTCTTCATTTTTTGAGGCATTGCTTTGGCATTCTTGTTTTTCAGTATATCCATTTTATATTTTTATAGAATTCAGAGAGCACCCATTTTTTGTTGTTTTCTTATTTTTTAATTCTTTTTATTTTTTAGTTCTTCATTTTTAGTTTTGTTAATTTTTTCTTTTTACTTTATTGTTTGTTTTTTTAGTTATTTTTGTAAGAGCACCCATTTTTTGAAAGCATATCATTTACTAAGATATCAAAGGGCATAGTTTGAGAATATTCTTTAAAATGAATTGTATATTGTACAATAGAAAATAACTCCTTTGGTATGTATGCTCAGTATTATAAGTTCTCTATTAAGGATCGTTAGTTCTCATCATTACCTGCATTTGAACAGAAGGAGTTTAAATAGGTCTACTTTGTTCTGAAGCATCCATGTGCCAAATGAGAGCCTGTTCTTACTGCTGGTGTAAGGCCAGGAAGTGAAGAATTGCAGGGCATCAAAAAGGGTCGATGCAAAGGGCTTTAGTCACATTAGTAGGAAGATTTCTCATAGAGATGCAGCGGGGCTTGCGGACTTAGCTTATTAAAAAGGCCTGAGTTTGCATTTCAGCATTCCCCTACCCATTTATATCTATCGAGACTCTTCCTTAATTTTTCCCAACCTCAGTTTCCCTGTCTCTCAGAGGGAAATAAGCAAACCTTCCCAATCAGTTCAAAGGACTGTGTAATCAAAACCAAATAAGTAAATGTCAGTTACAGAACCTTTTAAAATCTAAAGTTCATTAAAATATAAGATATTATTTTCACCATCAGTAGTTAATAATTAATCTGTAACACTGTTTGGCTTGTTGATGGATGACTATTTCTGTGGCCTTCCTACTCCCTTTTTTTAACAAATCAATTTTATTGATATATATTAATAAAGCATAAATCCATCCAACGTGTACAATCAATGGTATTCGGTATAATCACATATTTGTGCATTCATCACTTCAGTCATTCTTAGAGCATTTTCATTATTCCAATAATAATAATAAACAACAACAAAAAAAACAAATCACAGAACTGACAGATGTGGATCACCTAAAATTGAAAAGAGAGACATCATTTAGTAATCTTAAGGAGGAAAAGAGCAAAAAAGCAATAGATGCAGTTTAAATTTTAATGTCCACAGGTATTTAATACTTTGACTATTTTTATTTTGATTATTTTGTAACCTCTTAATTCTCAAAAATATGATAGGATCAGCTTGTGTGAAATAATAGAAACTAAGGGTTGGGTAAGACCTTAAAATCCATTTATCCATATGTAAATACAGAGTGATGTGTAATTTACAAAGAACAAAATTTCATTTATGTACACCATTCCCCTGTTCAGAAACCTAAATAAGTTCTTATTGCCTACGGAATAAACACTCCTTAGCACTGCTTTATATGATATGGCCCCAAATTCCATTCCTAGCACAAGGCTTTCTGTTATTGACACAACTCTGTTATATGTGAATCTCAGTATCAACCCCCCACCAGCTGCTCCAAAATGCCATGTTTTTTAGGCCCAATTGCCTAGTCTGACTGTATCCTCTATCTTGATTGCCCTCCTCTCCTTTTTCTATTTGACAAACCAAATTGCTACCCATTAATAAAGACTATTCAAAAGTCATCTCCATTGCAATCTTACTCTATTCTACTAGACAGCTGATCATTTCTGTTCTCTTGTAGTATTTTTATATAATGTCTATTATAGATTTATTACTTTGTTATGTAATTATTTTTCTGCCTCCTTTATTAGCTTTCTCAAGGATAAGGACCTTGAAATATCCTTGGAACTGTCCCCAGGAACTAATTGAGGGTCTTCAGGTTGAAAGATAATCGATTAATAATTTTTTAAAAAGTTGTTATTTATGATAGCTTTTCATAAACAAGGCATGGTGCCAAGAGCTTTAATCCTCACAATAAACCTAAAAGATAATGTAAGTTTCTCTATTGAACAGATGAGGAAGCTAAGACTCTGGGAAATTAATTTACTTGTCTGAGAATGCAAAGTCAAAAAGTTGAGTAAGCAAGATTCAAATGCAGAGAGTACAAATGAAGGAGATAATATTGAAAATTATATTTGCCTTTATAAAAATGATATACTCTATAGTAACATATGAAGTGGTTTACCATATTGTACTTAATTACCATGTAATATAGTAACAGTTACATACATTATTATGTATGTCAGATTAACTGTACTATGAGTTTTTATTTAAGCAATAGAGTCTATTCCTATATCTTTTTTTTAAATGAATTGAAATTTATTTATTTATTTATTTATTTATTTATTTATTTTTATAATTTTTAAGTCTATCTTTATCTTATTTTATTACATATCTCCCCTTCCCCCGTTGCGGCGACCCACTGAGGTCGGTCACTGCGCAGGCGCGGCTTTCCTGGCTTGTGGGCGGCTTCTGCTTCCATTCACGGCCGACTCTGCTTCAGTTTGCGGGTGGCTGGCTGCGCTCCGTTCACAGGCGACCCGCCCTGCCCGTGGTGGCTTTGCCCTGTCCGTGGCAGCTTTTTGCCCTGCCCACGGCAGCTCTGGCCCGCCCATGGCAGCTTGCCCTTCTCAAGGCGGTCTGCCCGCTAGTAGAGGTCCCCGGGAACCAAACCCGGGGCCTCCCATGTGGCATACCGGCGCCCTATCCACTGGGCTATATGGCCAGCCCCCCTATATCTTTTATATCTTTTGTCTTTTGGGTGTTATTTATACAATTTCTTTGGCTATTCATGTGGCATAATAATCTGCTTTCAACCTAAAGATCAAGGAGAATTTGGTACCAGTCATATTATCATATCCTGTGCTTTTAGAGAAGAACAGTGAAGCACATGTAGGAATCCTGGGAGGATTATTAACCATTTTATCTACTCTATGTGGCAGGAGATAAATATATGTTTATTTGTAAACTTAACACACATTTAGAAGCTTTGGGTAATAACTGTAATCTGATTATCAAAATGTTATTAAAGTCATGACAAGAAGGGACCTGCCTTGAATGAATGTTATGCTATCCTTTTATTCCTGATCTACATAGTCTAGCTGTTTTAAAAACTCTCTTAATATTTGTGAATGGGACAAAGGAGAAAGAGTCAGGTACAGTATATCCATAGAGATGCCTTTATCAGTGGTCAGGACCAGCTATATAATTTGTGGTGCCTGGCGCCAAAATGGAAAACTGGGCCCCTTGTTCAAAGTTATTAGGAATTTCAAGGTGGTGATAACAGAGCTCTAAACCAAATGTGAGGCCCTTCTGAGCGTGGGGTGCTGTGTGACCACACAGTTTGCATGCCCATGAAACTGGCCCTGCCAATTATTTCTTTACTGCCATTTTAGAACTTTAAACTGGCATGGGACCATGACCTAGCCTCATTTCTGACCTTCATGGGTCATTCTCCATTACTAACCCCATTTACAATGTTCTTGGCTTGTTAGAATATACATTGTGGTTATGTAACACAGACACACGCCTCTGACATTTATAGATGAGCATATTTCAACAACCAAAATTAGCAACAATCTCTACTTAATGCAGAATCTTAGCTTTTATTATAGTGTCTCCACCCCTAATTCTGTTTCCCTAAGTATTTTAAAAAATTAAAGTCCAGGTGCAACACCCAATTTAGGTAGTAACCATCTCTCTACTGCCATCTGGAAGTTAAGTGGTATATATGGTTTCTCTTTAACTTCCCTGACACTAAACAACAAATTTAGATAGTTTTATGTTATAATTAGAATAACCATATCTCCTAGCTGTCCTGAGAAAGTTCCAGTTTTCCCCAGTTGTCCCACTCAAGAGTGTCCTTGTTTGGATGATACTTTAGATAGATGCTCACCAGAACATAAGCCAAATGTATCAGAATATACCTTTTTTTCTTTTTCTTTTAATAGTAAGGTGATGTCAAAATAATTGTTAAAGTCCTTTAATCATAACGATGACCTGTTTTCAGTTTTTTAAAAAAATCACTTATTTGTTGTATAAATATATCAGTCATATGAACATAAATTATTAAATTAGGACACAATTTTCCAAAATTTTTAGCTTTCACACTTTAAATGAAAATGTAGTTCATGCACTTTAAATAAAATTGGGAAAACTGAAACAATAAGACTACAATCCATAGTCCCAATAATTAAATACAGGCACTATTATTATTTTGGTATATTTCCAGATAGATGTCTTCTTCCAAAGATAGATTTTTAACAGGGTTATAACCGGATATATAAATTTTTGTCCTCCTTTTTTCCCCATATAGCATTTACATCATATATCTGTTTTCATATATAATCTTAAGAACCAATGTTTTGAGAAGTTGCCTTATCTTATAGCTATGGAATTGAAGTTTGAAAGAAATACTCATCTACTTCATCAAGTATATCTCTTAAAATAGCAAGACCTTTTCAGAGAATTAAGAGAACTATCTCAAATTCTAGTACCAGTCCTTCCTGTGACTAGCTGAGGCCTTGAGCATGATTCTTCACTCTTCTAGGCTCCAGTTTCCTTCTCAGTAATAGATAATAATAAGTAACTAGTAGTACTATATCACGTATATCAGGTGGTATAATATTAGCTATCATTTACTGAGAACCTTCCCAAAAGTATCAGTTATATGCTAGACATGAAAATCATACATATCTCAAGATAATCAAGGCAATTTTATGAAGAACAATAAAGCTGGAAGACTTAGACTAACATATCATGACCAATTATAAATCTATGGTAAAATTAGTGTAGCACTGATGCAAGGATAGAGAAACTGAATAGGAAAATACAGAATACAAAAATAGACATGCAAAGAATGCCCACTTGATGTATGATAGGCAGTTTTCCAGTGCAGTAAAGGATGACATTTCAATAAGTGATGCTGGGTCAATTGTTATCTATATGGGAAAAAAGCATATTGAATCCTCCTTTACATCAAATATCAAGCCCAGGAGACCTAGGGGAACATGGCCAATGGGTTAGGCAGATAAGGCTCAGCTCTCACTAAAACAAAAGAGAAAGATCAAAGGCTGCCTTGGTGAACTGCTTTGGGGTACATCAGTCCAGGACACTGCTTCAAAACTCCCAGGAGAGTGAGGGACAAAGAGGCAAAGAAGCTGAAACAACAAGCTGGAACATAGACAACAGCAGGGAAATAGAATAAGAGGAACGAAGTGTCAAAGTGAAACCCAACCACACTTAAAAATGACAAAATAAAACCATAGAATAGAGAGAGAAGCTAATCAACTAAAGAAACCCATCAAGATAAACAGATGCCTAGACTCCAACAAAAAATTACAAGTCATACTAAGAAACAGGAAGACATGGCCCAGTCCAACAAGCAAACAAAAACCAGGGAGAGATGCAGAACATGGAACAACTAATCAGAGATGTCCAAACAAATATCATGAATCAACTTAATGAAGTTAAGGAAGAGATTAAGGATATTGAGAATATACCGGGAGAACATACTGAAGAAACTGTAAACATACATAAAAAAATAATGGATATGATGGTGATGAATGACACAATCCAAGAACTCAAAAATACACTGGAAGCACATAACAGCAGATTTGAGCAGGCAGAAGAAAGAAACAGCGATATGAAAGACAGTACATCTGAAATCAAACAGATAGTGGAATAGATAGATAAAAAGATAGAAAAAATCCAGCAGGGACTTAGTGATTTGAATGACAACACGAAACACACAAACATACACATTATAGGCATCCCAGAGGGAGAAAAGAAGGGAAAGGGGACAAAAGGAGTGTTGGAGGAAATAATGACTGAAAATTTCCCAACTCTATTGAGGGAGATGGACGTACATGTCCAAGTGCCACGCACCCAAAACAGTATAAATCCTAACAGGCCTATTCCAAGACAAATTGTCCAATGCTCAAGACAGAGAATACTGAAAGCAGTAAGAAATTGATGAACTCAACAGACCGATCACAAGTAACGAGATAGAATGAGTCATCAAAACCCTCCCAGCTAAGAAAAGCCCAGGACAAGACAGCGTTACAAGTGAATTCTACCAAAATTATGGAAAGAACTAACACCAATCCTGCTTAAACTCTTCCAAAAAATAGAACTGAAGGTAACATTGCCTCACTCATTCTACGGTGCCAATATCACCCTAATATCAAGCCAAAGACACCACAAGAAAAGAAAGCTATAGATCATCTTTCTAATGAACCTGGATGCTAAAGTTCTCAACAAAATATTTGCTCATCATATTCAACAACGCATCAAACAAATTATACACCATGACCAAGTGGGTTTCATCCCCGGTATGCAAGGATGGTTCAACATAAGAAAATCAATTAATGTAATACACCACATAAACAGATCGAAAGAAAAAAATCATATGTTCACTTCTATAGATGCAGGAAAAACATTTGACAAAATACAGCATCTTTTCCCGATAAAAACACTACAAAAGATAGGAAGAGAAGGAAACTTCCTCAACATGATAAAAGGTATATATGAAAAACCCACAGCTAGTGTCATATTCAATGGTGAAATCCTAAAAGCTTTCCCTCTAAGATTGGGAACAAGACAAGGATGCCCACTTTCACTGCTCCTGTTTAACATTGTGTTGGAAGTACTTGCTCGAGCACTTAGGCAAGGAAAAGATAGAAAAGGCATCCAAATTGGAAAGGAAGAAGTAAAAACTTCACTGTTTGCAGATGACATGATCCTATACCTAGAAAACCCTAAGAAACCCACAAGAAAGATTCTAAAGCTTATAAATGAGTTCAGTAAAGTCGCAGGTTATAAGATCAATGAGCAAAAATCAGTAGCATTTCTATACACCAATGAGCAATCTGAGGAGGAAATTTTTTAAAATGCCCATTTTTGATAACAACTAAAACAATCCAATACCTAGGAATAAATTTAACTAAAGGTGTAAATGACTTAGATACAGAAAACTATACAACATTGTTAAAGGAAATAAAAAAAGACTTAAGTAAATGGAAGAATATTCCCTGTTCATGGATAGGAAGACTAAACATCGTTAAGATGTCTATCCTACCCAAACTGATCTGCAGATTTAATGCAATCCCGATAAAAATTACTACAACATTTTTTACTGAATTGGTAAAACTAACCATGAAATTCATTTGGAAGGACAAGAGGTCTCAAATAGCCAAAGACATATTGAAAAAGAAAAATGAAATCAGAGGACTCACACCTACCTGACTTTAAAATAAGTATATTTTAAAGGGAAGCAGATGTGGCTCAAGCAACTGGGCTCCCATCTACCATGTGGGAGGTCCCAGGTTTGTTTCCCGGGGCCTCCTGGTGAAAGCAAGCTGGCCCTTGTGGCATGCTGGCCCACATGGAGAGCTGTTGCAACAAAAAGAGACAAAGAGGAGAGACAATGAAAGACACAACAAACCAGGGACCTGAGGTGGCTCAAGCAATTGAGTGCCTCTTTCCCACATCAGAGGTCCCAGGATCAGTTCCCAGTGCCTTGTAAAGAGAAGACAAGAAGAGAAGACAAGCAGACACAGAAAGCACACAGTGAATGGACACAGAGAGCAAGACAGTGAGTGCAAAAGCAACAAGGGGTGGGGATAAATAAATAAAATAAATCTTTACAAAAACATACTACAAAGCTACAGTGGTCAAAACTGCATGGTACGGGAACCAGCTGTGGCTCAATTGGTTGGGCTCTGGTTTACCACATGGGAGGCCCTGGGTTCAGTTCCCAGGGTCTCCTGGTAAGGGCAAGCCACCACGCGGTGAGCTGACTCAGCGGGATGATGCAGCAGGGGGAGACAAGCAGACACAGAAAAACGCAAAGCAAGTGAACACAGCAAGCACAAGCAGCAAGGGGGAGCGGATATATAAATAGATAAAAATAAATCTTAAAAAAAAAAACCTGCATGGTACTGGCACCAGGATAGACATACTGACCAATGGAACCTAATTGAGAGCTCTGATATAGATCCTCACATATACAGTCATCTGATATTCAACAAGGCCACCAAGCCCATTCAACTGGGAGAGAATGGCCTCTTCAACAAATAGTGCTTGGAGAACTGGATAGCCATATCCAACTCACACCTTACACAAAATCAACTCAAGATGGATCAAAGATCTAAATATAAGAGCCAAGACCATAAAGTCTTTAGAATATAGTATAGGGAAGCATCTACAGGATCTTGTATTAGGAAATGGTTTTATGAAGTTCACACCCAAATCACAAGCAATGAAAGAAACAAATAGATGAATGGGACTTCCTCAAAATTAAAAACTTTTGTACCTCAAAGGAGTTTGTCAAGAAAGGAAAAAGGCAGCCTACTCAATGGGAGAAAGTATTTGGTAACTATATATCTGATAGGAGCCTAATATCTAACATATATAAAGAAATCCTACACCTTGAAAATAAAAAGACAACCCATTTAAAAAATGGGCAAGTGATTTTGAATAAACATTTCTCCAAAGAAGAAAATACAAATGGCTAAATAGCACATGAAAAGATGCTCAACCTCACTAGCTATTAGGGAAATGCAAATCAAAACTACAATGAGATATCATCTTATACCCATTAGACTGGTGGTTATTAAAAAACCAGAGGACTACAAGTGTTGAAGAGGATGTGGAGGGAAGGGAACAGACATCCACTGCTTGTTGGAATGTAGAATGGTCCAGCCATTGTGGAGAACAGTTTGGCAGTTCCTCAGAAAACTAACTATAGAACTGCCATATGATCCAGCAATTCCACTGTTGGGCCTATACTCAGAAGAATTGAAAGCAAGGACATGAAAAGATATATGCACACCAATGTTCATAGCGGCATTTTTCACTAATGCCAAAAGTTGGAACCAACCTAAATACCCTTCAACAGATGAGTCGATAAACAAATTGTGATATATACATACAATGGAATATTACTCAGCTGTAAGAAGTAATACAGTATTAACACATGGGATAACATGGATGAATCTTGAGGACCCTATTTTGAATGAAGCAATCCAGGCACTGAAGGACAAATATTATATGACCTCACTGATATGAAGTAAGCAAGTTGAGAAGACTCACAGAGATAGAGTCTGGAAGATAGGTTTAAAGGAAAAAGAAACAGAGAAGAAGGTTGTGAGCCAATGCCCATATGGGCAAAATCTATAAGGTGGAATTGTGTAGTTGCATAGTGGAGGGACATGACAGGGGTACAGTGATATTACTGGGTTGGGCAGTGCAGGTTTTTCGGGGGTTAGAGTGGGGAGGGTTGGTTGGACCATCCTTGGAACTGTGGGGAAGGTTGGGGGACAGAGCAGGTGAACACTGGGGATTGGTAGGTACGTGATTGAAACAATGTTGGAAATGCTCTTTTGGCAGTATGGTAAGAGAGGGCTACTGGTTGAGGGTGTTGGATGTGTGGGCCATTTGAGACAGGGCACACCTGGGGTAGGCTTCTAGAGGGTGTGTGAGTGTTCGTCTTGTCATAGTGTTATATCAGTGGGTGGAGATCCACATAATGAGTAGGAAGGTGTTGAACTCACATCCTCGGGAGGCCTGCTAAATTCTCAAATACTGGGTCAGGAATTTCTCAAGAACATAGACGGTGCCTAATAGGGGAGGGCACACCGGTGTGTCAAGCCCTCAGTGTTGCAAGTAGCTAGGAATCTTGTCCTTCAAGAAGTGAAGCCGAGTGGTTGCTGTGGGTCCCAAGGGGAGGGGGAGGGAGGAATAGAATAAATGGAACAGGGGGCATTTTGGAGGTGATGGAAGTATTCTACATGATCTTGCAATGATAGATAGAGACCATGTTAAATTTCATCAAAACTTATAAAAGTGTAAGTCTGAAATATAAACCATAATGTAAACCATTGACCATGGTTAGTAGCTATGTTTCAATATTAGTACATCAGTTGTAACAAATGGACCATCCACATGTAAATTGTTATTAATAGGGGAAGGGGGAAAAGGGGGGAGGATGTTGTGTGTATGGGAGTCCCCTGTATTCTGTACGTGACTTTTCTGTAACCTAAAACTTCTTTGAAGACAAATGAAAAAAGTAAGACACTGAAGCAATAAATTGAAGAAAAAGTCACTGTACATACAGGACGACATCTTACATGATGAAAGCGAAAATGTCAAGAAAAACTTTTTTTACTTTATTTTGTACATTTAATAATTGAAAATATAAACAATTAAAAAGTAAAAAGTAAACACAGATGAATAAATATATACATTTCTCAATTAAATGTATTAGATACATATAAACATTTTTTAATCAACCAATATGTTACACAATATATTTGGTTCATAGTAACACATTCGTACAGTATTTGTCCTTTGTGTCTGGCTTGCTTTGCTCAACATAATGTCTTCCAGGTTCACCCATGTTGTCATATACTTTATGACTTTATATCTTCTTACAGCTGCATAATATTCCATCATGTGAATAGACCACAGTTTGTTTATCCATTCGTCTGTTGATTGACACCTGGGTTGTTTCCAACTTTTGGCAATAGTGAATAATGTTGCTAGGAACATCGGTGTGCAGATGTCTGTTCATGTCACTGCTCTCAGTTCTTCTGGGTATATACCCAGTAGTGGTATTGCCGGGTCACGTGGCAAGTCTATATTCAACTTCTTTAGGAACTGCCAAACAGTCCTCCACAGTGGCTATACCATTCTCCATTCCCACCAACAGTGAAAAAGTGTTCCTATCTCTCCACATCTTCTCCAACACTTGTAGTTCTCTTTCTTTTTCATAGTGGCCATTCTGATCATTGTGAAATGACAGCTCATTGTAGTTTTGATTTGATTTCCCTAATCATTAGTGATATTGAATATTTTCCATGTGTTTTTTTTTTTGCCATTTGTATTTCTTCTTTGGATAAATGTCTATTCAAGTCTTTTGCCCATTTTTTAAATTGGGTCATTTGTCTTTTTATTGTTGAGCTGTAACATCTCTTTTTAGATCCTGGATATTAAACCCTTATCAGATATGTGATTTCCAAATATTTTTTCCCATTGAGTCAGTTGCCTTTTCACCCTTTTGACAAAGTCCTGTGAGGTGCAGAAGTGTTGAATTTTGAGGAGGTCCCATTTATCTATTTTTTCTTTTGCTGGACGTGCTTTGGGTGTAAGGTCCAAAAAACCACCACCTACTACAAAGTCTTGAAGATGTTTCCCTACATTTTCTTCTGATAGTTTTATGGCCCTGGCTTTTATATTTAGATCTTTGATCCATTTTGAGTTGATTCTTGTATAGGGGGTGGGAGGGGTCCTCTTTCATTCTTTTGGTTGTAGATATCCAGTTCTCCCAACACCATTTGTTGAAGAGACTGTTTTTTCCCTTTAGCATAGAGTTGGTAGGTTTTTCAAAAACCAGTTGACTGTATAGGTGAGGGTTTATTTCTGGGTTCTCAATTCTATTCCACTGATTGATGTATCTATCTTTATGCCAGTACCATGCTGTTTTGACCACTGTAGCTTTGTAATATGTTTCAAGGTCAGGCAGTGAAATTCCTCCCATGTCGCTCTTCTTTTTTAGGATGCTTTTGGCTATTGGGGTGCACTTACCTTTCCAGATGAATTTGGTAATTGCCTGCTCCACTTCTCTAAAGTAAACTGTTGGGATTTTGATTGGTATTGCATTGAATCTATAAATCAGTTTGGGTAAGATTGACATCTTCATGATATTTTTTCTTCCAATCCATGAACACAGAATGTCTTTCCATTTGTTTAGGTCTTTTTAAAATTTCTTTTAGCATTGTTTTGTAGTTTTCTGCATATAGGTCCTATACTTCTTTGGTTAAATTAACTTCTAGGTATTTGAGTCTTTTTGTTGCTATTGAAAATGGAATTTTTCCCCTGATTACCTCCTCAGGTTGTTCAGTACTAGATACAAAAACATTGCTGATTTTTTCGTGTTGATCTTGTATCCTTCCAATTTGCTGAACTTATTTATTAGCTCAAGTAGCTTTGTCATGGATATTTCAGGATTTTCCAAGTACAGAATCATGTCATCCACAAACAGTGAGAGTTTTGCTTCCTCTTTCCTAATTGGATGCCTTTAATTATTTTTTCTTGTCTAATTACTCTAGCTAGAACTTCTAGTACAATATTGAATAACAGTGGTGACCGTGGGCATCCTTCTTTTGTTCCTGATCTTAGAGAGAAAGCTTTCAAACTTTCCCCATTGAGTATGATGTTAGCTGTGGGTTTTTCATATATGTCTTTTATCATAATGAGGAATTTTTCTTCTATTCCTATCTTTTGAAGTGTTTTTATCAAAAAAAGGATGCTGGATTTTGCCAAATGCCTTTTCTGCATCGATTGAGATGATCATGTGGTTTTTTCCCTTCAATTTGTTAATGTGATGTATTACATTGATTGATTTTCTTATGTTGAACCAGCCTTGCATACCAGGAATAAATCCCACATGGTCGTGATGTATAAGTCTTTTGATATGCTGTTGGATTCGATTTGCAAGTATTTTATTGAGAATTTTTGCATCTATGTTCATTAGAGAGATTGGTCTGTAATTTTCTTTTCTTGTAGAATCTTTATCTGGCTTTGGTAATAGGGTGATGTTGGCTTCAAAAAATGTGTTAATTTTCCCTCCTTTTTAATTTTTTGGAAGAGTTTAAACAGGATTGGTGTTAATTTTTTTTTCAAAATGCTTGGTAGAATTCACCTGTGAAGCCATCTGGTCCTGGAATTTTCTTTGCTGGGAGATTTTTGATGATGGATTCAGTCTCCTTAAATGTGATTGGTTTGTTAAGTTCTTGTATATCTTGTAGCGTCAGTGTAGGTTGGTTGTGCATTTCTAGAAATTTATCCATTTCATCTAGGTTGTCTAGTTTGTTGGCATATAGTTTCTCATAATATCCTCTTATGATTCTTTTTACTTCTGTGGGGTTATTTGTAACTTCCCACCTTTCATTTCTGATTGTATTTATTTGCATCTTCTCTCTTTTTTTACTTTGTTAGTCTAGCTAGGGGCTTGTCAATTTTATTGATCTTCTCAAAGAACCAGCTATTGGTTTTGTTGATTTTCTCTATTGTTTTTCTCTTCTCATTTTCATTTATTTCTGCTCTAATCTTTATTATTTCTTTCCTTCTGCTCACTTTGGGATTGGTTTGCTGTTCTTTTTCTAGTTTCTCTAGTTGTTCAGTTAAATCTTTATGTTTAGCTCTTTCTTGTTTTTTAATATAGGCATTTAGGACTATGAATTTCCCTCTCAAGTCTGCCTTTGCTGTATCCCATAAGTTTTGATACATTGTGTTCTCATTTTCATTTGTCTCAATATAGTTACTGATTTCACTTGCAATTTCTTCTTTGACCCACTGATTATTTAGGAGTGTGTTGTTCAGTCTCCACACATTTGTGAATTTACTTTTTTTCTGTCTATTATTAATTTCTAGTTTCATTCCATTATGATCTGAGACGGTGCTTTGCATAATTTCAGTCTTTTTATATTTTTTGAGAGCTGCATTGTGACTTAACGTGTGGTCTATCCTGGGGAAAGATCCATGGACACTTGAGAAGAATGTATAACCTGCTGAGTTTGGATGCAGTGTTCTGTATGTCTACAGGTCTAACGTGTTTTTCATATTGTTCAAGTTCTCTGTTTCCTTGTTGATCTTCTGTCTAGTTGTTCTATCTAATGATGTGAGTGGGGTGTTGAAGTCTCCAACAGTTATTGTAGAAATGTCTATTTATGCCTTCAGTTTTGCTAGAGTTTGTCTCATATATTTTGGGGCACCTTGGTTAGATATGTAGATATTTATGACTGCTATAGCTTCCTGGTGCATCCCTTTTATTAATATATAATGGCCTTCTGGAAAAAAAAATAATGGCCTTCTGTATCTCTTATAACTTTTTTGCATTTAAAGTCTGTTTTGTCTGATATTAGAATAGCTACCCCTGCTCTTTTCTGGTTACTATTCACGTTAAGTATCTTTTCCCAGCCTTTCACTTTGAGCCAGTTTGTATCCCTGGGTCTAAGGTGAATTTCTTGTAAGCAACATATGGATGGCTTGTGTTTTTTTATCCATTCTATCAGCCTGTATCTTTTGATTGGGGAGTTTAATCCATTCACATTCAATGATAGTACTGTAAATGCACTATTTACTTCCTCCATTTTATTCTTTGGTTTTCATATGTCATCTTGTTTTTGTCTTTTTACTCTTTTGGCTATCCTTTCTGCGATTCTTTCTTCTATACTCTCCTCCAAGCCTCTCTCTCCTGTGTTTTTCTTTCAGGTTCTAAGGCTTCCTTTAATATTTCCTGCAAAGGTGGATTCTTTTTTGCAAACTCCCTTAGTTTCTGTTTCTTTGTGAATATTTTATATTCACCTTCATATTTAAAGTACAGTTTTGCTGGATAAAGAATTCTCAGCTGGGGCCGGCTCGATAGCCCAGTGGATAGGGCACCGACATTCCACATGGGAGGCCCCGGGTTTGATTCCCGGGGACCTCTCCTAGCGGACAGACCACCTTGAGAATGGCAAGCTGCCATGGGCAGGCCGGAGCCGCCGTGGGCAGGGCAAGAAGCTGCCACGGACATGGCAAGAGCCGCCACGGGCAGGGCAGGTCGCCCGCGGATGGAGCGCAGCCAGCCACCCGCGAACTGAAAGCCGGCCGTGAACCGACGCAGAGACCGCCCACAAGTGGGGAAAGCCACGCCTGTGCAGTGACCACTCTCGGCGCGTCACCACAGCGGGGGGGAGGGGAGATATGTAATAAAATAAATAAATCTTTAAAAAAAAAAAAAAAAGAATTCTCAGCTGGCAGATTTTCTCTTTCAGTTTCCTAATTGTATCATACCACTGTCTTCTTGCCTCCATGGTTTCTGAAGAGAAATCTGCGCTAACTCTTACTGGACACCCCTTGTACGTGATCGTTTGCTTCTCTCTTGCTGCTCTGAGAATTTTCTCTTTATCTTTGACATTTGACATTCTGACTAGTATGTGTCTTGGCATAGGTCTATTTGGATTTATTCTGATTGGGGTATGGTGTGCTTCTTGGACATGTAAGTTCATTTCTTTCGTGAGAGTTGGGAAATTTTCAGGTATTATTTCCTCAAATACTCTTTCTGCCCCTTTTCCCTTCTCTTCTCCTTCTGGAACTCCCAGGACATGTATGTTGTTGCATTCTGTGTTGTCATTCAACTCTCTGAGCCCCTGCTCAATTTTTTTCATTCTTTTCTCTCTCTGTTCTTTTTCTCTCTTCAATTTTAGCTATTCTGTCTTTGGTATCACTTATTCTTTCTTCTGTCATTTTGAGTCTGCTGTTGTATGCCTCAAATGTGTTTTTGATCTTACCTATTGTGTCTTTCATACCCATGAGCTCTGTTACTTTTCTGTTCAGGATTTCAGATTCTTCTTTGTGTTCGCTCAATGTCTTCTTGATGTCATTTATCTCTTTAACCATATTTCAACTCATTAATTTGATTTTGGAAATTTGTGCTCATCTCACTGATTAATTCTCTCAAATTCTGCATCTCTTCTGGGACTTTGATATATTCCTCTTCTTGGGCCATGTCTTATTTTTTCTTAGTATGGCTCGTAATTTTTTGCTGGTGTTTAGGCATCTGGTTAGGATGTAGTTTACTCAGATGCTCAACCTCTTTCTCTTTTATAGGGATTTAGTGGCAGGAGGCTGTGAGTTACCACAGCTCTTTGATTTTTTGGCTTGACCTGGATTGTTAAGATTGTCCTGCTGGTTGCTCAAAACTGGGCACTGGACCCAGTAATTGGTTGTAGAGTTGCTTCCTAGGGCCTTGGGCAGGGAGGCTATAGAGGCCAGGAAAAGCCTTTCCTACTTATTTTAAATTTTCTTAATGCCCTTCCTTCGTCTGCCAGGAGATGGCGCTGTTTGGCAGCTCTCAATTCAACGCCTGCTCAGAGTGTATTTGTTGTACCACAGACTGAATCAATGTGATAGAGCTTCCTGCCTGGAGGCTAGGAGCCTTGTAATTCAAACTTTCTCTGAGACAGTTTTCAGCCTTCTCTGGCAGCCCCCTCCCTTTTCCTGGCTAGGAGTTATTTCCACTCCCCTCTGAGTCCTCAACAATCAGTCCCTGTTAGTAGAGAAGGAGATTCAGAGGGTTGTATATCTTTAGCCCCTTGCAGGCTCCAAGGCAAACAATGGCGCAGCCCTACCCAGCCTGGAAGGGTTCCTGGGACACAGCAGACCAAATAGTTCTGTCATTGCAATTTCTCTCTTTTGTCTCTCTCTCCTCTGGGTGGTGTGCAGCCTTCACCTGCTGTTCTAAACCCTAGAACATCTTTTTCGGGGTTGTTTCAGCCTGTCTTCTAGCTATTTTTCTCGAGAAGAGATTCCCGTGTCTTACTAGTCCACCATCTTCCCGGAAGTCTCAATTTTTAAAAAAATATTGTTTCATTATTTTTTATTAACCCCAATTTTTCTTTTCTTTTTTTATTTTATTTTATTTCTTATTTTTAAAGCTATCATTATTATTTCATTTTCTTATTAATTGTATTTGGCTATTTTATTGGCTTCATTTTTGAAGACGTTTTGGATCACAGAAGGATCACAACTGTGGCAAGGGAGGATCATTGATGCAGGGTGTCAGTGATGGCAGATACATGGGAGGGAGTTCACCTAGGCATACATATAAGGCATATAAATGTGTTCAAAAGTTCACGGGGCATTGTCACGGTAGGTGGAGATTCACACAATAACTGAAATAATATTGAATTCCATCCTGGTGAGCTCTGCTACATTCTCTAATGGAACAGCAACATCTCCCAAGTACAGGAGCATTGACTAGTGAAGAAGGATGATCCATTGATGGGCCCTTGATATTGATGACTATGCTTATGAGCCTTTGCTCTTGAAATTGCAAGTTAGCCTAGTGTTGTAGGGTGCCTAAGAATTACCTCCTGAGAATCTCTTTGTTGCTCAAATATGGGCTCTCTCTAAGCCAAACTCAGCATACTAAACGCAATAGCTTCCCACCAGCGTGGGACATGACTCCCAGGTATGAGCTTCCTTGGCACCGAGAGATTACTACCAAGCACCAACTAGCAATGCAACTGGAAAAATACCTTGACCAAAAGGGAGAAAAGGTAAAGACAAGTGAGTTTCTATGGCTAAGAGAATTCAAAGTGAGTCAGAAGGTCATTCCAGAGGTTACACTTATGCATGTCTCAGCAGGATCTCATTGACAGCCAAAGTAGATACTACCCCAAATAGCAGGGCTCCTGAGGGCTCTGGAGACATCCAGACACTATAGTCAGGGCAGATAACTCAGGAGTATGGTGCCTTGCCAGTGGGCCCTGCTTTTGAATTTATGCTCACCAATGTAACAGAGTTAGACTCAATTGTCGTTTCCCTACACATGGCTCTACTGTCCCTTCTATTTGAACCTATAATAAGTACTAGAGTTGGTAAGTGTATGTCCAAGAGACTTAAATCTTTGGACTGTCCATGTGACAGCTGGGTCCTGAATCTCAACGGAGTTGCAACACCTACTCTCCAGTTTATTGGACTCAACCCGGACAACTAACAAGGAGGAGATGATGGACAAACTCCATACCAAGAAACCGAGAGAGTCTACAACTTCAAGCAAGAGAGTCCCATCCATCAGCCTTGTGGTATTGAAGCCCCCTCTCAATTAGAGGTGGAGTGGGCATCACCATCCCAGAATCCTCAGGATTGGGGAATGAACTATAGACTAAAGTAGACTTACTGGTATTCTACTATAGACTTACTGTGATTCTACCAATGGAAGAAATTATATCATTGATGGGGAGGCTGTGGCCACTGGAGGTTCTGAGGGCAGGGAGAGGGAAAAACAGATGTAATATGGGGGCATTTTTGGGACTTGGGTATCGTCCTGAATGACATTGCAATGACAGATAAAGGCCATTATATATCTGGCCATAATTTACAGAATTGTGTGGGAGAGAGTGTAAACTACAATGTAAACTATAATCCATGCTTAGTGGCAGTGCTCCAAAATGTGTTCATCAATTGCAATGAATGTACCACATTAATGAAGGTTGTTGTTAATGTGGGAAATATGGGGAGGGGGGCATATGGGAATCTCCAATATTTTTTATGCAGCATTTGTGTAATCTAAGTATCTTTAAATATATATATATGAAAAAATAAAGTCTATTTCATTTGAAAAAATATCAAGTCCAGATGAATTACAGATCTAAAATATAAAAAGTAAAATGTTTATAGGAAAACACCAGTATAATGACATTGGAGTAGATAAAGATTTCTTAACCAGGATTCAAAAAGGATAAAGTGTAAAAGAAAAGAATTGATAAATTAGACTTCATTAAAATTTAGAAATTCTGTTGTCAAAATACACCACTAAAAGAGTGGAAAGGTAACCACATAGAAGGGAAAAATAATTGCAAATATAGTAATGACAATGACAAAACCCATATATCTAGAATATATAAACAAATCGTACAAATCAATAACAAAAAAGACATTTCCAATAGCAAAATGAGCAAAAGACCTGAACAGACAATTCACAGGAGAGAATATCCAAATCTCCATTAATAATATGAAAAGTTGTTCAACTTCATTGGTCATAAGAGAAATGCAAATAATAGCCACAATAAGATAGTACCCCAATACCAGAAGAAGTCAGAAAGTACCAAGTTTTGGTGAGAATATAGAGCAGCCTTAACTTTCCTGCACTCTTGGTGTTTGTAAATTGAGACAACTCACTTTGAAACACTGTTTGGCAGAATCTAATAAAACTGAGCATGTGTACACCCTATGACTCAGCAATTTCTGTCCTAGGTTTTACATCTAATGGAATTAGATGTTCATCAAATAAACATATATAAGAACCTATTCATATTAGCAAAAGCCTGAAAACTATTTAATCACCAGTAGAATGATAAATAAATTGTGGCATTTTCACACAATAGACCACTAGGCAGCAATAAGTATACATGAGCTACAACTATAAACAACAAAATGGATCAATCTCAAAAACATAATGCTAAAGCCAAGAGCCCAGACACTGAAGAGTATATACTACATGATTCCATTTATATTCAAAAATATCAAAACTATTATATGTTGTTAGAAGTTAGGATAGTGATTAAACTTGGTGAGAGTCCGGGGCAACAGAGAGTGGAAGGGAGAATGGAGAGTGTTTGTGGCTTCTGGGAATAAGCTGTGTCTTAATCTGGTTACTATTTGTCTGAGTGTATTCATTTGTGAAAATTGCTCTGTACACTTATACTATTTTTCCATATGCATATATTACTTTAAACTTTTAAAAAGTTAAAAAACATTTATTCTCTTGACTCTGTACCCAACTAGTTAGGTAACAGCCCCATTTTAGAAATGAAGAAATTGAAGAATAGTGAGTTTAAATTACTTAGTTACTTCAAGTTACTAATAACCATACAATTAGTAGGTGGCTCAGATTAAATGGTCTTTCAGTTCCCTTCTAGTTTTAAGCTACTATGGTTTTATAAAACCACTGCTTTTGAAATCGAATTAACTTTCTGACTTTGTTTTTTTATTTTAATTTGTATTGGCCTTTCTAATCTATTAAGGTTTTCCAATTTCTATATCCAAAGATAAAATTGTTTGGTATTTAAAATAATACTGCAACAAGACATTTTCTTTAGTATTGCAGAGTTTTACATTTCTACTAGTTTTGTATTTATTTTCTATATTTATTATTTTCTAGGCAAGCAAAGGTCGTACTACAATTGTGGTAGCACATCGACTTTCCACTATTCGAAATGCAGACCTGATTGTGGCAATCAAGGATGGGCTGGTGGTGGAAAAAGGGACACATGTTGAACTGATGGCAAAACGGGGTCTCTATTACTCACTTGCAATGTCACAGGTAACGTGTATTTGATATAATTTCATGTCAGAGGATTGTTTTAACTTTTCAGAAATCATACCACACTTAGAAAATAGAAGTCCTGAATTATATTCTTAAGTTTTACAAAACAACCTAAGGTTTACTTTTAGTTCCTGAGTCGAGAAATATTCACTGGGTGTGTCTAATATCTTCAGCATTGTATTAGATAATATGATGAAGGTTAAAGACCTATTGGGTATATAGAATCTGATATTTTCCAGGTGCTCTACAAGTAGACTTCAAAGCTTATATGTAGCAGATCCATAATAGTGTAATTCTATATACTATGATCTTTTGGTTAGAACACAACAAATATAACATACAGTCCCTAATTAAAGATTTAAAACTTAGCTACAGAGGGA